>JAECUM010040190.1:0-42091 GCA_016617855.1 Megalonaias nervosa | reverse complement strand
ATATATATATATATATATATATATATATATATACTTCATACCAGTCATATTTTCACTTTAACATACAAATAATAACATGTTTAAAAAAATCTAGTTTGATGTGAAAGATACACAATACTCAAAGCACCAGAATTCTATAGAAACAGTGTTGTTTGCTTGCAGAAGGGATGCTTACATGGCAATGCTATGTTTTCCACAACAACAAAAAAAATAAAATGTATTGCATTTGTGGCATGGTAATAACATTGGGAAAGGTTACCATACTAAACAAGAATTAAGAATTTGTTTGGACTGGACAGGCAGTGGCCAGGACTCCCACCTCCATGAGTCTCTCTATCTATAGGAGAAATAGGCTAGTGGTAACATGTCATCACAGGGCGGAAGTCTTCGAAGCTGTAGTCAATGAACAGGGTGGAAGAATTCCAAGATGAACTCAACGGCCACATGTTCGAGACCAGTGCGAACCGTACAGTAACATGGCTATCGGTTGTGGTCTACAGCCTGGAGGGGAATGGGATCCACCAGAGGGCAACTGCACATGTTACGCCAGGGGTGACGAAATGGCAACGAATAGGCTTTTTATACCACATCAGTGTTAGCCTAAGTTACCAATGACCTCACTATCCGATGTACACCAGGACTGAAGTAATAACTATCCTAATAACGCAACCACCATCAATGTACGGGCAAGATATAGCATCTACACTGGAATGTGGAACATTAAGACTAGTAGCGACACTCGAAGAGATAACCCATGAGATCGCAAGCTCCCAATGGCATATACTTGGATTCTTAGATATGTGCCAGAAGAATTTAGAAGAAATCAATTTATGAAGGACATGAGCGTCTGTGAGAATGAGTACAAGCATAAGCATGAAGTCAGATTAATGTTACATAAAGACATTGCCAGTGCAATAATGTGTTGCCGTCCAGTTTCTAACAGGACGATTACCATCCGATTTAGGGCATCTCCCTTCAACATCACCATATTTGATGACGAGGAAGTGGATGCGTTTTACGACCAGATTCAAACTTCCGTTAAACAGACACCCAAGAAGAATAGCGTAGTTATTAAAGGAGACTGGAATGCCAATGTTGCAGAAGACACACAGGCAGACTGGAGGGAAGTCTATGATATATACTATAATGAACATACGAATGAGAGGGGACTCAAGCTCTTTGACTTCCCCATCTACACTAACCCAGAGCTAATGAACAGTCATAAATTATCTAGAAGAGGCATATTTCAGACGGAAAACTTCACGACTGGATTGAGCATATCTTGCTGAGGAATCACGTCCGGTCTAGGGTTAACATTGCCATAACACGTAGCTTCCAAGTAGCTTACATTGGCAGTAGTCATGACCTGTTGAAGACGACTGATAGGCTAGGATCAACTTTGAACTTTAAAAGCTTAAAGATCCAAAAGTTGCTCAAGCGTTTGAGGCAGCAATAGGCAAAACGTTACACTGCTCACAATTCTTTGTGCCGAGGAAGTCAACTTAGACTTCTTGATCACCACCTGCACCACGGCAGTAATAGGCATTGCCAGCTAAATGCTTGGCAAGTGGGGTACTCACAACAATCTGCAACAAATATCTGGCAAACACTAGAATGACCCTCCCTATGGACCCAGTCTCTGATCGTCACTTTACCTTTTAGAAAGGGAATCTGCAGCTGTGCAAGAAGTACCAATCGATCTGCTCATAAATCATCCAAGCAAGGTTATGATTAAACGAATCCCCCCCCAAACAGACTGAAACCTCATGCTGAGCACATCATTTCTGAAGCACAGACAGGTTTCAGAGAATGAAGTAGCACTGTATAACAGTTCTTCGAATCTTAGAATCTTCTGTGAACAAAAATATCTGCAGCAACGAAAGACCTTTATCATGTCTTGACTGACTTCCAGAAGCATTTGGACACGGTATGGAAGGCAGCGTTATGGGCCACATAAACGCAACATAAATGCAAAATTAATAAACACCTAGAACACCTGTATAACAAGGCAACTAGCGCAGTTCTCGTCATTGGCAACATCGGTTATTGGTTCATAATCACGGTCAGAGACCGACAATGGTGCCATCTCTCAATCACTCTCTTCAACATCTACCTGGAAAGAATCATGTCTGAATCCCTGGTGCCCTGGAACACCATGTGGGTAGACTTAGTGCTGGAGTCAGAACAATCTGCAACCTGCGCTTTGCTTATGATGCAGATTGCTTAGCAGGAGATATTCAAGAACAGGAAACCATAGTAAACCGTTTTAAACAAGAAGCAATAAGGTATGGGA
Source organism: Megalonaias nervosa (assembly GCA_016617855.1). Classification (NCBI taxonomy): domain Eukaryota; kingdom Metazoa; phylum Mollusca; class Bivalvia; order Unionida; family Unionidae; genus Megalonaias; species Megalonaias nervosa. Next base: position 39,798 of record JAECUM010040190.1, on the reverse strand, counting down.
TGGAGATCAGCACTAAAAAGACCAAGCTAATGACAAACAAACCGAGTGTCATCCAAAAGGAAATAAGAGTGAATGGACAGAAGCTCAACAAAGTTATAAGCTTCAATTACCGCCTCTGATGAAGGTTAAAAACTAATGTTCTTTACGGGGTTGTCCCGACAACAATTATTCTTGCTAGACTGAAGAATATTCGGAAGGACAGCGACATTACGTAAGGGTACAATATGCAATTGTGACATAGGAAGATCTGCTCACCACCGTAAAGACAGGTAATCTAAGATGGTATGTCACGTCTCACGCTCATCTGGCCTGACAAATGCAGCCCTACATGGCGCAATGAGAGGGAAGAGGAAAGCAAGCAGGCGGAAGAAGAGATTGGAAGATAACATCAACTAGTGGACAGGCGTGTACTTTGCAAAATCCCAAAGATCATTGGAGAACAGGGCACAATGAAGAGATATTTCGCAAGGTCATCAGTGGCGTCCCTACGACGAGCCAGCTTAAGGGAGAAATGATAAAGTGAAATAATGATGCTGACAAATGTCCAAGAGGAAGAGGGCGTCAGATCTTTCGAATCGGATTAGATAATGCTATCATACAGTTTGAAAGACTGATGTATTGAATTAGAGTTCTATGTTGAGGTATTGTAGATGTCCTCTTTTAAAGTTTTCCATTGTGAGATACTAGTTTATTTTAGATCATGAAGCCGTAGTAGCTCAGTTGGTAGAGTGTCTAACTCGCAGTTGAATGATCACAGTTTTAACTCCATGATAGGCTGCCGCGGTGTGTCATTTGGAAAGTCACTTAGCTAACAATTATTGTTCCAATAATATGCTAAAATTGACGTAAAACCCACAAACGTCATACACAGTTTGTTTGGTCAGTTTTCATACTGTGTTATGCAATGTAATGTATCGTGTCTACTCACCTTGGATATTTAAAGGACACAATGGAAAGATAAATAATATGTATGTCCTCAAACATACATGTCTACTCTAAACAAAGCAATATGCTCTAAACAAATATAGACTTTGTACATATGCTATAACATTTTCTGAAACACAGCGAACACTGTTAATCACTAATGGATGAAGAGGACTAAAGTTGCGATGGCGATTTAATCAGTGTCGTATCTTAGGTTGTTCTTTTAAAACTGTAAATTATGCGTTGTGTTAGCCCAACTTTGTATTAACACAGTTACAAGTGCGCTCTATGGAGTGGAGTCTTCTAAATCACATTTTAAATTATATTTATGAGTCCAATGTAAGACGAAGGCTGACACAAAACAAAACAAAAACGAAACATCTTGCCGTGTTCATTCACGAAGTTTTCTTTGAAATAGCGGTTCTCTCAGTAAAACAACTGATTGTAGACTATGCATGAAAAAAAATATGTAGGATACATCGATAAATTAGGGCCTGATCTAGACGACAGACCTTCTCAACCCCACAAACCACTCCTGATCTAGAGAACAGACCTTCTCAACCAGTTAACCCCCTCCGCCCTTTGGAAATATCGCAGTGATAGGGAAGTACATGACAACGTTTAGCATACTTATCTTTCGGTGGAGTGTATACAATTATCACTGTTTCTCCGCCTATCTCTCCATCTATTAAAAGCTCTTTATAGTGTTTTTTTTTTTTGTTTCCTTTTTGGCACGATAACTTTAGTTTTCGGCGTCTACAGTGACCAAAATAAAGAATGGCGACAAATCCATTGTCTTCGTGCTACTTGCGTTTTCCACAGTGATCTTCCCTAGCGTTGCGTTCAAAAAGCTATCTGGAGGGTTTCATGCCTCTGCTGGCAAAGATACCTCCACCGCTGTCTAGTAGGTCATTTCTTCCTCGGCTACGATCTCTTACAACGCCTATCTCGATTGTGTCAATGGTGCTCTATGCACGCGGTCGGGGATATGTACTACTTCGTCTGCAGGTTTGGTTCGTTTAGGATAGAAGATATGTGCCCAAGCGAAGAATGCTTTTTGGTTGGTTAGGAGTTCAGTCTGTTAAAACGTTCTTCCCATGTCCGTTTTTGTCGTCCTGAAGACAGTATGTACTATGTCGGAATTTCGGACTTGCGTTTGTCGAGGTGGATGGCTCCCATAGCTTACTTGGCGGACCTCGTCTAGCTGTTTGTCCATATCGTCTTTCAAATGATATATGCAACGTCTCACTTTGATAGGTACCCAAATACTCAGAGGCCCTCTTACTGGCTAGACTTCCATTTCTTAAAAGGTTATTCGGACTGTTTCTTGCTTTGCCATGACTCTGGTTCTGCCCGGATACCTCTGGAGCACTGTATTTTGCTACAACAACATTTCTGTAATTGATTGTCAAGTTGCTTGCCTTCTTTTAGTTGTCGAACATATTTTCCTAATTGTTGGGTCTCAATATTTTCTACAAGGACACGTATCTAATGGGCTGTTGAGTCTATCGTATAGTTTTAGATCTGGGGACATTGCGGTACGTGTGTCGGCGCCTCGTTAATTGTGGTGTGTGAGCTGGTCCCTATGAGCTCCCTGTAGCCGGGTCCAAACAATGCCAGGGTTACTCTATGGGCGGTGGTTTTCGGGCTAGCTTCTAGTCATGGGAAGCTATGTGTGGTATCCGATTGTTCTACGAGTTCTAGAAACCTCTTGGAGGCCTCGATGAAAAAAAAGTGCTTGTCCTGACCAATTTTCCCATTCTAAATTTAGCCTGCTATCGCGGCCCTAGTGTATTGCTATGTATGCTATGTTACCTACCGTATTTCTAATTTTGTCTTTATGATCGTTTCTGGTTAGGAATGAATGTGTTTTTGTTCCAACTCTATTTTGATAGAGACGTTTGTCGCTTTGCGTGACCTGAGCTTAGGATGATCTTCGCTAAAGACCTTGCTGAAGTGTCGTCGGATACTAGACAGCCATCCCAACAAGTACATTATTAATGCATTATACTTTATAATTTATAACCCATATTTGCTTTCCATTACTTTTGCTTTGTTAAAAACACCCATCACATCTTGTTCGTTAATGACATGTGTTTCAACAAGCATTTAATGCTTCAGAGAAGAAATAATTGGTTTTCACATGTGTAGGTAGGACATGCTACCAGGTATACACATATGTAATCTTGTATTTAGGTCTAATGTACTCTCGAACTTTTTGTGATCAATTAACATATATTTAGCTTTGTGGTATGAATTAAGAAACTGTATAAAGCTGCAAGATTTAAGGCCACATGTAATGGATTACGAAGTAAATGATTGTACATATGTATGTGAGGTTGTGTGCCAGTGTAAATCTGGAATATCGGCGAGAGTAGACACCAACATACCGGTGACACACTTCAATATAAGGACGTCCCCTTTTGTGTTAGCGTCAAAAACAGATTGCCCAGACCTCATGTAGTTATACAAACAAACAAACTTGTGTTGAGCATTACAGATCATGTCCTCGTTTGGTCAGTATTTCTTTTTTATTGTACCATACATAACAATATACACATCCCGTATGCATCAGTCCAAAAACGGAGTAAATAAGATATAACATGATTCAGATTAGGTATGCAAGCACAGACAAATACGTATTAGATATTTCTTTTTAACAGAATAAAGAAGATCGATTATGTTGCTTTAAAGAAAATATTGGTACATTAAAATTAAAGCTGATAATTTAAGCATATATTTCATTAAGAAAACGAACATTCGATATCTGTCTAGCACGTGGACGACTTTAAATATTAATTTTGATATTTTTAAGAAGAAATTTCTAAACAATATTGTTCTATTTTCTTCTCATTGTTTTCTACCTGAACGTCGGAAAAAGATTCAATATAAACAGCCATACACTTCCCTGCACGTACCCAGTCATGAACAAGGCTCAACAATATTGTAACTATATGTAATACTTATACATTTGCGTCTCAGTCAAAACAGCTTCTCTTGTATTCGATGTGTCTACCTTAATGTTGCAAACATGTGTCAGTGTCACGGAATTGTATAAATCCTTTCATTTATTAAATACGTGTACTCGGGTTTCGTTTTTTGTATACAACGGTACCCGAGGGTGATTTATGTATATTGTACAATATTTCGAAACAGTGAGTTCGGTTCATCCTATGCCGCACGCGCGAAGTGCTTTCGATGGGAAAAACCGATTCATCAAGCGCACAGACGATATAGGGCTACATTGTCTGTGTATAAAGGCCTCACCGTAGAACGAAATCTTTACACTAAGGAACGTCTTGTCAGTGAGCAGTCTACTTAAGGACTTGCACATCTTCAGCTGTAGACGTATGCGAGTTATTTAATAATTTCTTAGTATATTATAACTTATAACTATTGTACTACCACGTTTATTTTTGTATATTTTCTATGTGTCTCCGGCTTGCGTAGTATCACGCAAACATTTTCTATTCTTGTATGCGACTTAACAGGAGATCTATATTAGCAATAAAGTTGCATTTTATTAAGAAACGTTTGGTACCATAGGAATCTTATCGGACACTGGTAGGTTCGCTTCTGAACCTGTTTAGTCCTTTGTAATGTTGTGCCGATAATGTAATTCGTATATCTTACCGTATATAACGTCATTACGTGTTATCGTATATGCCCTTGTCATTTTTAGTACACGGTGTTAGATTTAATTTCAGCTGATCCGTGTCGACGAGGTACCAGCTGTAAAGCTGACCATACCAGCCGTAGAACTGAATGAAAAATGTGTTGCGGGTTGAGTAGCAGGTAATCGGGCGTTGCTGACCGATTGGTGGGCGCTGATTGCTTGACTGACCAAGGAATTGAATGGTGGTCAGTGACTACCTGTAATGGCTGACTGCTTGATTGACCAGTGTGACTGATAGCCAAGTATGCAAGTAACGGAGTGTTTTGTGTAACTCCATACATGTAATCTTTTAGCCATGGGCTAATTTTGGCGTTTGTTATACCCATTGTTTTGGGAGTGTAAAGATATTTTGTATGATATCTGTCCCATCGTTTCATCATTTTATTGTTTGAGTAAAGTACCTCATTTTTCACTATTTGAGTGAATATATCATTTTACTACGTGAAAGTAAAGTACATCATTTTTACTCTTTGAGTAACAGACATCATTCTTCTCGTCGTGTGAAATTACTGTGAATCATTTTTACTATTTGAGTAAAACAGTTTTGTTTTCGTCATGTGAAATTACAGTGAATCATTAACCATTGTCCTTGTACTGTGTAAGGTCATTTACTTTTATTCACATTTATGGTACATTATTAGGTTCGTGCAAATTGTGCTAATTTTGTCCAATATTTGGATCTTATACACGCACGTATTAATCATAATTGGTTTCTCATTCGAGTCATTCATCAATAAACATTGTATTTGTATCAGCATCAGAAGTGTTCTGTTATATATCCGAAATCCAACCCGGTTATCTTGTTACAGTCAGTTGTATCGTCCGATTTTACAAACATTTCCGAGTCATCAATAATATTAATGGACAAATTAAAAGTTCCTTAAACTTGCTGAAATATTCCGCAGACCATAATTTTGAAACTGAAACTGAGATCGATTTGGGGTAAGTTCGGTAGTTAAAATTGTTTATGTTGTGAAATGTATCTTCCCTGTGTCGCCATTGCCGTGGCTGGGAACCATATTAATTTTCTGGTTCATTGTACAAGCCGTCCGGTTTCATTAAAGTACACAGATTTGCAAAGATTTAAGTTTTGAAATGAACATGAGGAAAGTTTTCACCCAACGTGATGGCATCTTCAACAATGCATTAACGTTTTGTCATCAATTCCTGAGTCTTTTATACTTTGTATTTTTAAACTGTGAATTCAAGATTGTAGCCTCAAAGTCCTCTCTCTCTCTCTCTCTCTCTCTCTCTCTCTCTCTCTGCCAAGTTTGCTGTCACTGTGCACGCAAGCATCATCTGAGAAGCCATTGTCAGACATTCTGTCCAACATACTGTTTTCAACCCCAACTTACTCTAATTTATCGGCAGTAGATACCGGTAGATACCTTGAAGTGCCCATAAACTGCTTGTCGCTACTTATGTCAGTATCCCATTATCCCCAACGGCAAAAGCCGTAATGTTCAACACATATGACTGCATTTCTACAAATTACAAACTTTACGAAAAATATAAAATGCATTGCAATTATTCATTCAAGGTATTCTATGAGTGGCCTATAACTGAATCTTTTAAATTGCAAAGGTAGTTACAAACTATGAAATTTTAGATGTGCGATATGGAATAACAGATTAAATATCTGTATCGTATTCCGTATCAGCAAACTGAAATGGGTATGTAATATAAATATGTATTATATAGTTTCATATCAACGCAGAGAAGACACTTCAGTGATGTTTATTAATGGATAGAACTCAGATGGGGAAAAAATGCAAATTGAATAGCTGGTTTTGCAAATATAGTAAACAACACTTTCTTCTAGCAAATTGATATGTTTTATGCACGTATTCTTGAGGAAAAAAAACACCTCTGATTGTACTGTTTATCTTTTATTTACAAGAGCTGTTTGTGTTTTGAAAATAAATACAGTAGTTATTGTAATAAGGGGTGTTTATTGGAGTACTGTTAGCATTAGTACCACCGTCCTAACAATCCCGCATAAACCAGCCTAAAAATAGACTAGGGTCCCAACAACAAACCTGAAATATAACAGTTGTATTTAATCACGCGTGTAACATCTGATCTAGTTCTGTAACTTCCTTTATTCATGGGACTAATAACATACTGTTTGAATTATTTTGACATACCATAATGGATATGTATTGATCTACAAGACTCGATATGTTAGGAATTGATGTTGCTCTGTAAGGGGAGTGGTGGTATTAGAAAGAGGGAATACTATTAGAGTAATAACGGTGTGTCTCAAAATATCAACGATTAAAATATGATTGTAGTAAAAATGTTCTATTATCAATACTGCTGTTTTTTATTGCCAGACATGGATGGTGTAAATATAATTTTCGCTATGATTGCCTCAACGGTGACTTTGTATTATCTATGCAATTTTACAGCTTTTAAGCTTAATACTACCACCACCACCATCGCTACTATTAATTATTATTATCATCATCATCACCACCACCATCCTTTCTTTCTCTTTTTCAATTATTTCTTTCTTTCCTTCTTTTCCTATTTGCCAGGCTCACATTTATTTAAAATATGTGTATTTACTTGCATAACATAACTTTTCTTGTAATAAGTTAATCGAAGAAGTATTTTTTTTTTAATAACAAACGCCATATATGGTTGATCTATTATACTGCTATTCGAGAGGTAAAATAATACCAACGTGAACCACATTCTAGTTTAAAACTTGTTTAATTTCAATAACTTGTTTAAATAACTGTATTGCATAAATGAATGCAAACTAAATGAACAGAGATATTCATCTGTAATGGCTTGTTAAAGAAACAAATATAATGCGTGTTTGTCATCCACACGGTTTATGTAGATTGTAAGATTGCCTGTAAGGAGTTGAGTGAACCATTTGTGGTTTATTCAGAAAACTGTTTGCATTTAAGTGATAAAATCGGTTCGTACTGGCTTCAAAGCTCACCAAATACTGAATTACTTTTCAGCCTATTTATTAAAAGGAGCAGTCAAGAAACATTGATAATATGAAGACGTATTTTTGATTGCCATACTAATAAGAAACAGTTTAGTGAAGGAATGTCGATTGTGCAACTCAACATCTATTAACATTCTTGTCTTCATAATCTATGATTAAAGATAGCTACACCCTTCTCCCAGGGTTCCATTCATACAAGTAACTGAGAATGTATACAGGTTGAAGGCCTGGATACGAGTGTATTCATTTGTCATTGCTAGAATATTAACATGCGCTGGATCACTTGTTAGAGCGTCGTACACATTAAATACAATTGCCGTTTTAGATACCAACCAAGGCTAGCCAAACTGTGTCTTGGGAAACGTACTAAATCCAATATCTGATACACCATATAACCAAATAAGTGTTAAAGTACCGTTGAAACTAGCTACAGGAAAACCAAATAATATATTCTAATATAATATAACATACTTAATTTTATAAGAATGTTCGAAATTGAATATATCTGCTGATTTATGTAACACATCTTTAAGATCGTTTTGATCCTGCTTCGTACTGTTAGATGTAGCTGAATAATTACCATGTTAATAATGCAACCTTAAAATTGCCTGGACATGCGCATTAACTAACAACTTAATGTACCACACTCAAGATCATTTACACATTTCCCGATTGTGTGAAAATTTACATGCAGTAAACTAAACGTAGCCCTTTGCACAAATAGATGCCCCTGCCTTAGAAAATACAACTGTTTAATCAGCAAAGATTCTTATACATTCTTTTAATTTTAATCCATATAACGTTGTAGACTTTCAGAGAAAAAACTATTGTGATAATTTTCGAATTCATTTCTTGGAGAAGGATGTACATATTTAGAAATAAAACAAGTACTTTACTATTTATTCAAAATGATCCTAGTACCAAAATATTAATAAAATAGTTGGTATATATACACACAGGATATTGAAAACGTAAGTAGCTTTTGTGTATTTGCCATTCTCAGTTTCTCGCTCTCACTGTATCTGTCCTTCGCTCTACCTTTCTGACTGATACATATTAAACAATGACTTACTTATATAGGATCCGTTACAAAATCTGATATCAGTTACAGAGTTATGGAAAAGAAATAACAGAGCACTTATGACAGAACAAAATAGAACATATTTTAACTTCATTGCAGAGTGCTCTGGTGGCTTAGTGGTTAGAGCGTCCGCTTCGGATGCGGGAGGTCGCGTTTTCGAACCCGGGCCGAGTCGTACCAAAGACTTATCAAAATGGTACTTACAGATGCCTCGCTAGGAGCTCAGCATTAAGAGGGTGGTGTTAAAACTGGTCGACCTGGTGTCAGGATAATGTGGCTGGGTGGGACATGATGTTATATGTCTGTGGTTTGATGCCCCAGTGCTAAACATCACTATAAATTGCCACACTGCAGACAACATAGCGATATGACTGAAAAATTGTTAAAGCTACGTTACAACTCCAGATCACATTGACAACTTCATTGCAAGATTATGTCTAACACTATACATATTAGATTATATAGGGATGTAACTTATCAGTTATGGTTACATCGCTGATAGAGATCCGACGGGTCTAAGAAGATATTTTTGATGAAAAGTTTGAACATACCTTGACAAAATGCAATGAAACGGCGATATACCCAACTGTTCTCAAATTACATCGGAAGAACATGATTTAAATATCATTTATGTAAATTTAGTTGTTCTTATCTGCTGGTTATGATTTTCATTATTTTGCGAACCATTAAATTTGTACGTATCAACATTTCTTGAGATACTTACAAGCTATATACTATATTCTTATTTCAGCAACATATCAAATACTTACTTTGGAAAGGATAAGGCAGTTTACGACGCGTATCTGCGAGGCAGATAATTAACATTTTATTTTATATATCTGGCTAAGTTTTCATACTTTTTTGCTTCATTAGCAAACATTGGTTGTACGAAACGTTGTAAACATTGTTATAACTTTTTACAAACATGTTAACAACCGTTCAAAATTAAAATATTTTAAAATATCCGAAAGTTCAACTTTGAGAGGAATCATAAACACCAAAATGCTAAGGTTGGATATATGTATATGTCATTCTATCAACGGAGAGTAATGACTGAGATACCCTTTGTCAATAAAGGAAAGCAATTTAAAATCTATCAGCTAATAGGAACATAGTGTAATATAATTTAATACACAATTTTTTAAACGGTCCTCTTTTTAGCAGCAATATACTTACGCCATTACGGGTGTTGTGTTGACGTGCTTTTAAACCCACTACAACTACTACATTACCAAAGATGAACGGCCAATGAATTCCAAATTGATTAAGCTTATTTTCTGTTCAGAAAAAGAGTAATGAACTGTTTTAGTAATCACATTTTAAAATGATAAGGCCTTTTGTGTGACTTTTAATACTAAACAAACAACTAATAATAGAGACTGCGTATATGTTATTATACATTTTCCAGACATTATACACGTTAGTGATTTCAGAAATAATAATAATAATAACAATAATAAGGGTAATGTGTATGACGAAGTCAAGAGTAATGTGTATGACGAAGTCAAGGCTAATGTGTATGATAAAGTCATGGGTAATGTGCATGATAAAGTCAAGGGTAATGTATATGACAAAGTCATGGGTAATGTGTATGAAAAAGTCAAGGGTAATGTGTAAAGTCAAGAGTAATGTGTATGATGAAGTCAAGAGTAATGTGTATGGTAACGTCAAGAGTAATGTGTATGATGAAGTCAAGGGTAATGTGTACGATGAAGTCAAGGGTAATGTGTACGATGAAGTCAAGGGTAATGTGTATGATAAAGTCAAGAGTAATGTGTATGATAAAGTCAAGGGTAATGTGTATGATAAAATGTCGGATATATGTAATACTTCAATAACTGGACTGCAGTCATGATAGACGTTCGAACAATACAGCAGAAAGTCACTTCCAGAGACTGTAGCAATATGAGTGTGTAAGAACACTCAATGACAATATAGATCAAGGGTACTGTGTGTGTTAAATTCAAGTGTAATGTGCATGATGAAATATTGTATATATGTAACGATCCAGTAATTCAAGGTTTTACTGCAGTCATGATTGACGTGCTAACAAAACCACAAAAAGTCACTTCCAATGGATATTTCCAAAATATAAATGTGTAAGACCTCTCAATGTCAATACAGGTCAAGTGTACTGTATATGATAAAAAGTCGGATATACCTGCTTCTTTCAGTAGATCTCATTTTTTTTTTTTTTTTCTTATTCTTCTAAATTTGTAAATGAAAGCTTTATTACAATCGCACCATGTGCATTAATACAAGACTTTTCTGTATAAGCAATTAGGTGTGTCAGTAGAAACATATTTTAACAGATATCGCTCCCAACAATGTTTATTTATCTTATTAGAAACCATACAAATCGGATTTAGACCAAAAGCTACTAATAAACGGCAAAACTTTAAATTTTGGATCATTATTTTAGTCTCGTGTGTATCTACTCCCGATGTAAATACAGATTAGAACTTTCGCATCTAACTTAGAAGACGTTTTACCTTTGTTCCTAGTGATAGGACTGTATGTCCATTACTCTGATTCGAGGTCAGGTGGTAGTTTCTAAAACACCATGTCAAATGTTACTTTAATTTAAATGTAGAGGCTATAGCTGAAATTATGGAGAAAAAAATGATTTGACAACATTTTAGATTTCTTAGCAGCCAGCTTAAATGGACTGTAAATAACTTAATGTTATCTATACTGTTATAATAGCCTGGCAAAGAGCACAGGTAGCGAGATTATACCTTTTGTAATTATTATTTCTAAAACGTTTCTTGAATAAAAAAAAAATACCACGTTGGATTTATATAAACGAAGACAATATATTTATCTATATTCTAACAAAACGAATTTGTATCCCTGAAATGGGATGGGCGGTTCTTCTAAATATAAATATAGAAATACTTGATTACGACGCTATTTGTTACCATTAGTTCAATGTAATTATTCTTTGGCATCTACTTTCCATCCCCGACACAGGATGCAACCCACGGCAAACAGTTTGCCTCTACTTAGTCGCCTCTTACCACACGTAGTGAGGGCACATCGGGCCAATTCTACAACCCCGGACCCGCAGGGTGACCATGTTGATGGTATATCCAGGATAAAATCATGATGTATATGTCCAATACAAGGAAATAAACCCACGTCATACGAAACAGGATTAGAAAATATGAACAAATCGATTGAAGAGTTGTATCAAATTGTCATAAATGTCGTATCTAAATATACTGTCCACACGTCCTTTTTGTATCGAAGTTTCACACACATAGAGGTATCGAAAGAAAGCCGTTGATATAGAAAATTTATATTATTCAATGAATAATATCTGCCTCTGCCCATTTTGTATCGTACTTGGTGTTAAAGGTAGTGCAACTCATCACAGGTCTTATTACAGTTATCTCGAATTACGAAAATGTCTTGCGTTCCCATGACAATATAAATCAGCGATACGAAACACGTTTACAAGGTAATTTTAACTGCAAAATGTATAATATAAGTGACCTGGACAGTGAGCTGTAAGAGTAGGTTAACGTTACAGTATATCTGTCTCAATTTTGACCTCAAAACAATATAAACAGATAAACTGTAAGTATTTATTAAAGTATTATTCTCATCTAATGATCCAAACCAGAATGGTTTTAAATGAATTGAGAAAAATCCAGTCTTGATCCAAAGTCCACGAGTACTTTTGTTATTCCAATGAATTATTTTAAAAAAATAATTCCTTTCGAATTTTGTCTGATTTCAATAGCAACCTGTAAACTCTGTAAGTTCCCGGAGACTGGTTTAAAAAGGAAAGAATTATTTGTTTAACACGTAATATTTATACACATCCTCACTTGACCTACGACGCAGTGGAACGTTCTGTAATTCTAATTCAAAAGTCCACTAACTCGTAAACAAGGGTAGGTCTTGAACTCCAATTCTTGTCAATATCTTATTTAGAATTTACAATCATTGAAGCATTCAGGTATGCAGAAACTCCATTTACAAACCACAATCTCCAACAAAAGTCTGGTAAATCAATATATATTAAATATACTAAACACCTCTCCTCATGAAGCATAATTATGATTAATACAATAAACTTGGTTTATACATAAGGTAAGTATGCATATAATAATTAAAATTGCATAGGAAGATCTTTTATGAATTACAATCAAACTAATTACATAAAATACTCACAAAATAAATCTGTATGGTAATTCCATACCAGTTAAAGTGCATTGCAATCATATTATCTTTTTGCCCTGATATGTCTAATGTCAATGTTGTATTCATGCAGCTTTCAAGTCCATTTCAGCAATATCGGGATATTATTTTTAATCGTGTTAATGAACGTAAAGGAATTGTGATCATTAAATTCAACAACTGGAGAAAGAGCTGCACTAATATATACTTTGGACTGTTTCAAAGCCAGTATACAAACCAAAGAATCCTTCTCAAACTTGGAATAATTTGTCTGGTGCTTGTTTAGTTATTTAGAATAACAGCTCACTGGACAATCCACAGCTTGTTTAACTTATTGAATTAATACTCCACCAACTTCTACATCATTTGCATCAAAATACATTTAAATAATTCTCTGAAGTTTGGTGCTGAAATAACTTGTGCATTTGTTTGTACGGTTTTACGTTGTCAAAGTATTCCTGACATTTGTTGCACCAGTGAAACTAGGATTTCTTACTCAAGAAATTTAAACTGATGCACGGCAGTTATATAAAACATTGGCAAAATTTCCGATAATATCCAGTCATATCCCTAAATCGGATCAGTTGCTTTTCACTAATAGGCACTGGGAATTCAGAGATAGCCTTGGCGTTAACTTCTACAGGTTTAACTTGACCTTACGCAACAACGTGCCCTAAATAAGTGGCACAAGAATGGCAAACCTTTAACATACATTCATTGCCAGATTTTCATCACTTAGTTGTTTAAAGAATTTCCTAAAGGATTACAAGTGATCTTTCAATATATCGTTCACGATGATGACGTCATGCATGTGTGTGATACAATTACCTACGCCATAAGTTAACATGTTCGTTAGACGTTCCAAGGATGAGGCAGAAGTTTTCCTTCCAAAGGTCATCATTTTATACTTAAAAATATGTTGCTGAATCTTAGGGTGAAAATGTCACAATTTCCTTCGCTCTTTCCGTGAGTGGAATTTTCCAGAATGTTTTTAAAAGTTCGAACTTAGCGACATTTCGCATTTACAACGAAGTCGATACAGTCAACTATTCTTGTCATTGGAAATGGATCCGTTTTGATGACACTGTTGAAGTTTCTATAGTCAGTACACATGTGGAAAATCTAGATTCGGGACAAGAATACACGGTGAACGCCTATTAATTCTACTTGGTTCTATAAAATCATTCTCCAATAAATATTCTTTATTCAGATCTTAATGCTTGAGCGGATTCATCCTGTGAAGATTCTGTTCACATGTGTTGAATCTACAACATGAAAGGCATGATAGAATTTATTTGTTAATGTTATAACATCAGGAAACAAATGATCATATCCGTGTAATAGCTGTTTTAGTTCACTCCTTTCCCGTAGGCTTAGGTGTGAACATTTCTGGTCCTGATTGTCTACAACGTCTGAAATCCGTACTTAGATTAAACCAGAAATCACAACAGTCAGATTGCAGTCCATTGTTACATCCTTATTGTGTGATAGAGGTGCAAATAAATTGAATGAATAATTAACTGTGCTATCGCTATGAAAATACCCCCTTTTCATAGTTATATGACAAAGTTGTTTCTGTTTCCGCCCGTTAATTTAAGTCATTTACTTTTCCAATACTATAAAGACCATAAACATAGCACAATGAGGATAATGAGGTACGGGCAAGCGAACTATATCATCATGCTAAAATCTCCTTTCTTGTGTATTTCGGGCATAACTTACTTACATTTTTGACTGAGTAGTGTGAAAATTAATCCTTGCTACTTTGACAACTTATGTTTTAAATATGAGACATAATCCAAACGAATAATATTTTAATCTTAATTAAAAAGAAGTCTCTCTTTGAACAGTGCCAATAGTCCACGGATAGTATGTGCAAAATCAAGTTTAAAAGGCCTCAAGCCAAAGGACTGTTGAACAGAATTACTCACAGCAAACAACAGCAAATGATGATCCAAATCCTTTCCTATATCAAATCAATTTGTCCGAATCGTCTACTTCAAAGTTTGATGAATTTGTCCAAAGAGACATGTCTTTCAGTGTGATAGACAGAATGTCTAATTTATACATACCTAGTTGAAACATTCCCCACGTAAAATTTCACCCTTGATCAGACTAGACAGATTTGAGAAGGGCAACAACGGTCAAACAAACTTTATGAAAGCTTTTAGAATGGTCTTTGTTCTAATATTTCTCAAAGGAATTACATCCGGATATGTTATGAACGCACACGTTATGGTCAACAAGTATTGGTTGGCTGACTTGACTTTAGATAAGTGACCGACGCAGACTACCATTATTGTGCTCAATAGTTCGCCAAATGCCGGAAATGGTTGCAGATGAGCCTAGGTGTCTTCTGATTCATTTGTACTACGATCTGACAAGAGTGAGAAGATCTACAGTATTTAGAAACACCACTTTAAGGTTTCTCCAGTAAAGATGATTCAAGATCTTGTAGTAAGTTTTATTGACTCTTAAATGACCATTAAATGGAGTTTCATGGGTTAGACTAAGAGTTTACTGCCGATATGACCTGTGAACAACAATTTGATAGCTCACTGACCACTCGTAACCAGTGGATACACCAGGTCTCCACTTCCTCACAAGGAAGCTATTTTTACAACGTAAACAAATGGTTGTTTTTTTAGAAAAATCTATCGAACGGAATCATTCTTTTCCCTTGTAAACTCTAGATAGGTATGTCTATTACCATTTGTTTATATAACTGATAGATGTATTATTTCGACTTTTGAAATTTGATTTTTGAAAAAAAATATGATTTGTTTGCCTGAAAGTTCCCAAGTCTATGTACGTTAAAACTGTATGATATAAGTGGTTATTTCTCTGATTTATGATGGGTCTTTTCATTATCTTTGGGTGTTTTCTGAAATTAGAAAATTCAATTGTCTTTCTTGCTCTTTTACCTACTTAAAGTTTTGTAGATCACCCATGTATGCATTGTCCCCATATGTTGATAAGCAATATCTGTAAATATCTATATGGACCTATAACTATTAAACAATGAAGCCAGTTAACCATAAATAAGAAATTGTCTCATATATATTATGAGGACGCACTACTGTCGTATTCTAGGTTTATCTCTGTGTTGGTACTGTCTGTTGGTAATGTCTGAAAATTGTTCGAAAGCTCAGACTTTATATCTTCATGTGGAGGTATCTGGTTACAGACATATTACGACTCTTTGGTCTTAAAATAAGTAATAGAAAAGAGTGAGAAGCAACAAACGTTGTAAAATTAAACAAATAATGTATTTTCCTAGAATGCAAAGTGAATATGTAAAAAGGAACTTACGATATTGGAAACAAAATCCCAAATAAACATATAATTACAGACACAAGTCCTAATGAAACTCCTGAATAACATTTAGTAGAAATCTAATTCAAATCGAAAGCTGTGCCTATGGTGGCCAGTATCGTTGTGATGTACCAAGAGTCTTTTGTTGAAACACGGTAATATAATTCAAGGTTTGAATTCAAAACATATCCCTGTGAATTTCTCTGTCCAGTAATATTACGTTTTATGAGCACTGCTTTTTCCACAGAATAATTAGTTGAATAAAATAATTTCAAGAAACAATTTCGAACCCAAATGAATTATTGGACATAACATATTACGATTGATTGTGTCTCAAGATCTTGTAGAATGAATAAATAATTTTCCAGTAAGAAAATTATATAGTCCTCTACATGACCCTAGGTCACAATTAGCATTTTATAAAAAGAACTATTACCTGATGGAAATAACCTTGTGGAAACGTCTTAGTGTTTACAAAATAAGATGTTAGTTATCATTAGAAGTCTGTTACTAAAATTATAACATTAAAGGTGTAATACAATATAGGTAGTCCCGGTGGTCATAGGAAGTTCCAAACTTCAAGACTCAGACTGAGATAAGCATGTTTACTACAAAACCCAAATCAATAAATCATGTCAAGTAGAAAATGAACTCAGTTTTAGCCAAGGTCAAGACCAACATACAATATTACATTATCAATAGTATATAATGAAATAAACAAAATAATTAATAGAACTATTTAACAAGCAATGTAAATGAAATATATTCATAACAACTAACCTCATAAAAAGAAGAATGGTTTATATAATAAAGCTTTCTTTTGCTATTAGTCAAATATACATTTTATAAAACAAATGCATAAGATGAAATCTAATGAGTGACACAAAGTATACATGAAACAATACAGTTTTTCTATGCACGTGAATGTGCATCTGCTACTAGGTTGTCTTTCCCATAACATTCCTGATGTTAATATTGTATTACTGCAGCATCAATCTCTACCTTAAAATCTCTGATTTTTTTTCTTTTCATCTTGTGAGTGAAAGTAAGGGGGTTGTAATCAATAAACACAATAATCGGGGAAGGAACTGATCTAATTATAGACTTCAAAGTGTTGCAATGCCAATATCAAAGCCAAACAGTCCTTCTCGATTGTGCAATAATTGTTCTGTTGTTTATTTAATTTCTTAGAAAAATTATACACTGGATCATCTACACCATTTTTGTCTTCTTGAATCAATACTGCGCCAAACACTATATTATTTGCAACAACATACATTTTAAAAGATTGTCTGAACTATGAAGTTGAAAGAACTTGTGCACTTTGAAGTATGGATTTTACTTTGTCAAATGACATTTTTCAGACCAATTAAATCGGGTTTTCTTGATTAACAAATTTATCAGGGGTTCAGCAATTATGGAAAAACTGGAACAAAAGTTTCGATAGCATCCATCCATTACCAAAAATCGCATCAGTTGCTTTATACTGTTGGTCATAGGGAATTAAGAAATAGCCTTGACCTTTACATATATAGTTTTATCTAGTCCATGTCCCACAAGATTTCCTAGAAATGCAACACAAGTACGGCAAAACTCGCTTTTGGATAAATTAATTGTCGATTTTGCATTAGTGAGTATGTCAAAGAATTTCCGAATTGCCTCTAATTGATCGTTCCAGGTGCCATGGTAGATGATGACATCATCATTATAAGCATTACAGTTATCTAGACCAAATGTAATCATGTTCATTAAACTTTTAAAGGTACCAGGTGAATCATTCATCCCAAATGGCATCATTTTATATTGATAAAGTCTATCTGGAGACATGAATGCCGAAATTTCCTTTCCCCTTTCCGTCAATGGAATTTGCCAGAATTTCAAATGGTCAAATTTACTGACATATTTTGCATTTCCAATTTTATTAATGCAGTCATCGATTCCTTTCAAAGGAAATAAATCTGTTTTATCTGCTCACCTTTTTGATGTCTGTGCAAATGCGGAAAGTATTGTTTGGTTTAAGTACAAGTATACATGGTGAACTCTAGTCAATTTTATTCGGTTCTGTGAAATCGTTCTCCAGCAAACAGTGAATTTCATTTTTCAAACATTCCTATTTCAGAGAGTTCATCCCGTACGGATGCTGTTTCACAGGTGGGGACTATACAGTTTCAACGTGATAGTAGATTTTATTTGTTTGTGTACTAACATGTGGAAACAATTTCTCATATTCAAGTAATAGCTGTTTTAGCTCTTTCTATTTTGGTCCCGTAAATGTGAAAGCTTCTGGTCCAGATTCTGAAAATTGGTTACACGAAATCACTATATTCCGATTGCATTCCGTCGCTAAAATCCTCACTTTTTGGGACAGGTACAACTAAATTGATTTCATGATTAACCTGTCTATCTCTCAACATACTCCTTTAACTTATTTATATGGCAAAGTTGTTTTTCTGTTTGTCTCCCAGGAGTATTTATGACATAATTTAAATCACTTAAATTCTTTTCAAATATGTAAGGGCCTTCCTACTTAGCCTGAAGAGGAATTTGGGGTATATGCAAATGAGCCAGATCTCAATCAACAGGCTGAAAACTCATTTTCTATGCATTCTTGTCATATCTTATTTAATTATTGACTGAATAAAGTGCAGATTAGTTCTTGCAACCTCACATGCCTTTGACAAATTTTATTTAAAATTGGAAACATAATCGAGAAGATTAATTTCTTTATCTTCATTTGAACGAAGCTCCTCTTTTAACAACTTCAATGGTCCACGGAGAGTGTGTCCAAAACTAGTTCAAAGGGACTAAATCCTAAATGTTCTTGAATCAATTCCCTATAGCAAACTACATAAAATAAACACCTTCATCCCAATATTTTTCAATATCAAAACAAATTTACCGAATCATATTTTTCAAAGTTTGATGAAATCTTTGTAAAGCCCTTGTGTTTTCAATGTGATAGTCAGAAGACTTGAAATGCTTGATGCCTAATTCATGCATAACTTACTGGAAAATCCCAGATATAAAATTTGACCCTTCATCAGACTGGAAAGATTTGAGAAGGCCAAATTGTCTAAACATCTTTATCAAAGCTTTTACATTTGTTTTAGTTTTAATATTCTTCCAAAGAATTGACTTTGAAATAACAGTCCAATGAACTCTCTGGGCCATTTGAACTTTTCAGCAATTTTTTTTTCAAAATGGTGAAAATATTTATATTCTTCTTTTTCTTTCAAAGGGGGTACTAACCTGAGATTCTTAGTAACATCAAAATGTGAACTTGCATGTAAAGTGGGGATATGTTTTTCAATTGCCGGTTTTAATTCTGTGAATCTAAATTGAAATTCATTTCTCCTTGTTCTCTTTCTCTCTGCATCTGTATTTCCCTCTCCTCTTTTCTTTTTGCAGTTGCTTTTGCATTAACCTATCTTCTCCTTTTGTTTCTCTCTTTTCTTTTCTGCAACTGCAATTGCTCTTGTCTTTCTCTCCTCTTTCTCCAAGTGAATTTGGTTTTCTTCTTTCCGTAACTGCATTTGCCGCTCTTGTCTTTCTCTAATTGCATCCGTCTTTCTTGAAGCTGAAGCTTTCATAACTAAATCTCATTCTTGTATTTTGATTTCAATTCCATAATTTATAAGTTAGAGCTAGCTAGAGACTTACTAACGCAATCTAAAGCACTTATATCCAAAGCGTTCTTTTTACCAGATATTGGACCAAAAATGCGATTTTTTATGTGCACTTTGTTTTCCAGGGAAAATTATCAATTACATAAAAATTTAATAAATTTTCCACACAAATCAGGGTCAAATGAAGATCTCTATTTTGTAATCAAATTGTATCTCAATAAAGGATTGTAATGATATATAAAAGTGTAGGAACAACAATGAATGATTGTACAAGGATGCTTATTTCAGTTGTGACAAGTTAAATGATTAAACACTCGCTAAATATTCACACTATTCAAGGCATTTTTTAAATTGCATTTGAAATGATCTCAAACGAAATATTATGTTATATGTATTAGAGGGCAAGAATGACCAATGTTACGCAAGAATTGAAATTGCTGTGACTCAGTGGTTAGGGTCTCAGACTTGTGACTGAAGCTTGCGGTTCCAGTCCTAGCACTGGGTCTGACCGGCTGAGCAACTGTCGTGTGTCCTTGAATAAGGCACTGTACTCCAATTGCCGATAACCCACACGCGTTCCTCTGCAGTGAGACATAAATCAAAGCAATATAAATCTAAATAACACAGTAGCCATGTGATATATTCTTATATTTATAGCATTTGGTGTGTAAATAGACGTTGTAATTATTCATATCAATGGTAGAGGTTTTCCTTAATATTTCAAGATGTGACGTCATGATGTCAAAAATAAGGAAACAGATCACAGGTTCAAAGTCAGGCTATGACGTGACGAGTTTTTCTAATTCATGATTGGTGTAAATGCTAATATAGAGAAAGATGATATACCGTAGTATTCAACCGTTGCTGACGATCATGGTAGAGTTTAATGCAGTTAACACTACTATTCCTTATATGAATTTCCCCGGCATCATTATAACAGTTCTTTTTTATCCAAATAACATATCACATTAGCATTTCTATTACTTCTATTTGATAGAAGGTATTATTTCCATTGCCGCCTACAAGGGGGAAAAGGGCTAGAGCCTCATTTAGTCTGTCCTTGATTGAAGTGTCAAGTTCGGCTTTGCAATCCTCACAATTCAAGGTTCTCTACATGAACGTGAAACAAAATACTAAAATTAATTAACCAATAGTCCAAAATGATTAAACTTTGCACACCCGCACAAGCCACCACCACATACACGTGATGAAGGAAACATGCCTTAAACGTGCCCTAATAAAGAATAAGAACCTTATAAAAGAACCTTTACGTAAACCTCAAGCAAGTCAAAATTTATCAGTAATAATGGTTAGTCTCAACTGCTACCAGAGACGATAAATCTGCCCATAATAAAAAATACAAAAACAAAGATGTATTTAAAGAACATTCCACCTATCAAATAGTAATATTATCGGTTTTCTCCGACATAAATTGCCGACCACAATCAAAAATATAAACCTCTATGGATTTCTTTTATATCGAGGTTTATAGGACTTACTACTTTTCAAATCATATTGTTTCTTCAATGTGATATTAAAGTTTGACAAAATTTGGCTATATGTCAATGAATGTATTATTTCAAAATATCATAACAGGTCCGACATTTTATATTTTGTTTCCATGCTCTCTGTCCTCCTGGTGGTTAACTTAGAAATTCAGAGGATCCTGAACTTAGGACTCATAATGTACATGGATGAATTGAGTGGTAGGTTTGTGTGGTAGGTCAATTTACTTTTTGAGTAATGGCTAAATATAAATGTACAAAAGTTGATGTACAACACCTAATGCCACACTTAAAGATTCAGGATCATAAATTATCTCATAAGGCCGGATCATCCACCATGAAGCTAACGGCAAAGTCTGACGTAGTCTTAATATCATAACACCTGCAGACGACTTGTCGATCGAAAATGATTTTCTTTATTTAGAAACGTAGACATTAAGAATTGATAATACGTTTTGTCAATTTTAGAAAAGTGGAAATAACATTATCACCAAAAAAACCTTATTTTATTCAATGTATTAATTCAAGTTTAAAAAGACACCCACCAAAGAAATTACTGTGAGTTCTTTTAAACACAGGTATTCGGTTACAGGTTTCAGCTTTTGTTTGAATCGGTTTCTATATCCGGTATACATTGAGCGAACAGATCTCGGACAACAGCCATCGTCTGTATATTTATAACAATGTTTTGATATTGGGGAAGGGTTAGTACGTAAATTTCCCTTCCAGTTGCAATTGCAGAAGTCCAATTCAAAATATTCTATAGATGTCCATAATAATGTGACTGTATAGGTCTTTGTGAATATCAAATTCCGTACTTTTGCAAAAGAGAAATGATCTATTCTTCAGTGTATGAAATCGAGTAGATGACCCTAATTGTGATGGTAACTATTGTCATCATAGCTATATAGCTGTTCATTAGGTCTTTATATTTGCAGTATGTAGAAGCCTAGTACCACATGAATAATAGTCAATTCAGTCAAGTTTTCCAGACCGCTTTAGGATTCAACACCCTGCAGTTGCGCAAGGGTATCTGGTCATACTGAAAAAACAACTTACAGCCTCTCGGTTCCTGGACTAATATTATGAGAGAGAGAGAGAGAGAGAGAGAGAGAGAAAGAGAAAGAGAGAGAAAGACGTCATTCTGGATATCACATTGGACCGTGTTTTCTTCTATCCGCCACGGTGGCCGAGTTTTATTCAGAAATGCATTTGCCTTTGCATGTGGAGGCAATTCAAACTAACGCGAAAACTGACTAAATACGACTCATTACCAAATCCTTGAAAACTATCCGTCTAAAATTAGTTACTTTCCTTTAAACGTATTTGAAGAATGGATCCGTTAAGTTGCGTTGATCATTTTAGCACGTACTGTGGATTGTAATATATAACCAAAATATAGAGTGTCGGTCAGTTTTTCTATGATCTCGTTTTGTTTCTCAGCAGAGGCTGCCATCGCTGCAGTAAGCGCATCCTGTTTTGTTGCAGCAGTGACAATCGCTTTGGTGACCGGTTAAACAGCTCCTGAGCCAGGTCTCGCTGAAACGTTTGCTTGCCTACTTTGTTTTCGATAACCATCTGATGAAGAGATGCACGATGATCGGCATTTTTTAGCAAGACAGACCGAAGACCTTTAGAGGTGATTTTCTCAAACGACGTGATGCTATACCGAAGGAGTTAGATCAAATCACATCACTTAAAATTGGTTTTACGGCACGTAAAGTTCATCAAATCCTTTTCGGTTTTTGTCAGCATCGCGATCAAACGTCATGAAATCGTGTTAGGAGCCGAACGTCTCGGCGGCTTAAAAGTCCTTGAAATCTTTCGTGGTATTGCCGCTGCAGTGGTCTCGCACTATAGAATCAATATCTCTGTTGTCCAGTCGGGAAAGCGGCACAAAACATCCTGTGTGTCACAGGTTGTATTTTGGCACATCGTAGTACTATTGCGGCAGGTAAATGTTGTTACAGTGTTTGTTACGGGACAACGATAAATACTTGTAAATTTTCGTCACGTTATGTCGCGGTCGATTTTAATATCGTCAAACACGATACTTTTATGACGTGGACGGTCGCCGTACATACCCACCTCCAATTCCTCCACCGGCTTGATCTCGTCCGGCTCGGTAATGGTAAATATTGCACCATCGGTGCTAAAACCATCGTCAATGGATTTATATAGGGACTTCCTGCTCCTTCCGGAAAAGATCTTGTGGATTTCCAGGAGGTCTCGGCGGCGGATATGATGGCGGCAATCGCCAACGAATATGATAAAACAGGCTGCACCGTCGCGGGAAACGTACCCGTTTCAGGAAATATATCCGTGACAGGCACACTATCAGTCGCGGGCCAAGTTGCATCTGACATAATTATGACCTTGCCTGCTTCCCGCCGAAAGCGCGTAGGAGGTTACACTGGGCTCAGTCCCAAAATCAAGATGGTCTACAATTTTGGAACCAGCGAAAAGTCCATCTGGATCGACCGAGACGCGACCGGAAATAACACACCCATCACCGTGTTAATCAAGGAAGAGAGTTTCAGAGTCAACAACAGCAGTTACACGGGATTGATGCTGGTCACCAAAGTGGGAATTACGCTGTCCATGTGGTGACGCGATTACCTACCACATTGCCCATCACTGATAACACTAAGGTGATTTCTTACTCGTACTTAAAATCGTTCGAGAATACTAAATTATCAAGACGGGTGGTACCATGACAGGCTGTATTGCTATATCGGGTTTTGCTATAACGGGTCTGCCTACGCACGTGACACCGTCGGATGATATCGCGACTAGTTACGGCAACGTCAAAAATTACGCCATCCATAAAACAGTGAATACCATCACGGGACACATGCTTATGGCTGCAGGTGCAAGGCTCATGATCACCCTTTACCCGCCGGTGTCAGGCAATGAGGCGGTGACAAAACAGTATATGGATAAACACAGCATTAAAATAATAACGGGCACCTACCCATATTCGCAGGAAGCACCGATAACAGACCGGGATTGTCCATCTTGGTCTCGTTAGAATTTTCCAATTTTTGCAAAGCATGTTTTAATTTTTCTCATCACCTCATGACGTCCGATGTTTGAAACGAGTGGGTGACCGCGGGTGTCACCTCCAATTCAAGTGAAAGTCCCAGTGCCGGTCTCCATCTAGAAATTCCATTTACTCGTTGGGACACGGCGCTTTCTCACGCGAAGATTAGACGGCATCAAACTGGACTCTAGAACGGATATGCTTTATAACGCTACCATTGTGATCGGCTCGAGTTTACTCGAATTTGCCGTGCCGATCACGGATGTGCAGTACATCACATTTAATGCGCTCAAGGCAGAACCTTCCAATCAAGGGCTCAGCTATTTCAAGATTTTTGCCTTGGATCATTCAAGGTAAGTATGGCCGCAATCGTCAAGATTGCTATCGAGCTATACCAGCTGTTGTTGGGCGATACATACCGTCAGGACGCTTCGTGCGCGGGAAACAATATTCATGTGCTCAAACAAACCACTATAAATTGTGCGGACATCAAGAACGTGCGAAATCTGTGTAAAACATCGGTAGAAGAGGCTTATGCAGAAATTAAAACACAGAATTCTACGCTATCCCATATTTCTGTAGAGCACATTCAGCAGCAACAGCTAAGAGACGCCATCGACATATATTTTGAAATGTTTAAATTTTTTAACGACAGGGAATCAGCACGATTATCGAAAAATATTGAAATCCTCATTCATACCATCACCCAGGAACTGCATGCGGATGTAGTGGACGCTATCGTGAGGACCTGCTATATCAAGCAGCGTAAATTTGTGCGGAAGACGATGACTACGCGCATGAAAGGATCATAATTGTACGGATAAAGTCGTAGCACAAAAGTAATTTCGCAGAGACAGAAAATTACTACTTCAGTGGATAAGAGAAAATGTTTCCAGCATACCGTGTTAGAGTGCAGGGATGTTGACACATTCGTGGAGGTGATGGCGCTACCCGATAAGGCCGATAGTACTCCTGATGAAAAGATTGGGTCCGATCCGGTTGTTGAACCCAACAAAGCCCTGGAAGCGTTGTGTTACATGCTCAAGTACATTGTTTATGGAAAAATCGATCCGAATAGGTTTGCAGCGGTATATTTTTACCTGGACAATTTTCAACCGGGGGAAATTGAACCGTATATTTTTCTCTCGGTACCAACAGGATTTTGGTCATTGTATGTATGTATGTATGTATGTATGTATGTATGTATGTTAATAATATTGTAGATAATGTAATTGTATATATCTAATATGTTGACTTCTCGTTCTAAATGTCATGCAAAGTTATTTTGCTTGCTGACATATCTTGTATATTTGAAATAATATGGCGTTAAAACTTAAAATAACATTAAAGGCATATAGTGTTTTTGAATTACTTAACAGGCGTACAAGATCTTAAGATACACTACCGGAAAGAATTAAAAATTTTAATTTTAGCTCACCTGTACGAATAAGAGGAAAGCTATAATACCACCCAGGCTACGGTGTTGGTGTCAGTATCTGCCTCTAAACATATAAAAAGAGATACTTCCTAATAAAAAAATAAAGCCACTGTGACTTATCGTTATATTTGACTAGCTTAGTTTAATTTTTTCCGTGTGGCTCATTTTCATATAACAAATAGAAGAGCGATAACATTTCTCTTTTCAAACCCCATTGTAAAGAGATCTTCGAAATAGATTCATACCATAGATTTTCAGCAAAAAATACCCAGGCGAGGAATCCTTGATTTATTCAAGAAGTATAAGAATCCGTTCGTAAAATCTCAACTTTCACAATATCCTTTCAGTATTATATACAATGAGGTGGATATATAATCATATTATTAAAATAATTCAGTAAGAAGTATTATCCTCGATACATTTCTTCCACTAATATGTAATATGACAGCTATACCAAGTTGTTCCCGTTTCATTTGCACTATATTCATATATTATGGTTGCTTGATTTTCTTTTGCTTTTATCATTTCCCTCTGTGTTAATTTTAACATGTCGCTCTATAGTATTACAATACTTGTGTTATATATATATATATATATATATATATATATATATATATATATATATACACACAAATTGGTGGAACTGCTGTATTTAACCTTGCGAGAGACTTAACGCTTCTCAAGGATAAATACGTTAGTTCGAGTTTGTGGTCACTATATGGCTTGTAACACGAACGTCTATCATATTCAAACTCCACCCATTTGCTTATCTTCTGTTTATTTGTTCCATTTAGGCGTGACATGAGAGTTCTTCATTGGTTGAAATAGATGTCACATTGGGGAAAGGTTTTGTTTAGACTCACCTGAAAAGAAATTAGTAACTGTAGTATTATTGTTCATTGTGTTTTTTTAACTCAACCCAATCACATTGTATGTAACTCGGCAGTATTTGCTTCGACAGTCAACAGTCAAAACGTTTTGAAAAGCGGGTATATTCGTAGGTGAATTGGAGTTAGGTCTATATAGTGCAAACCGGGTAAGTCGGCAATTAGACGAAAACATAATTGAACATGTCGTGCCTGTTTTTATGCAATTGTTTTATTCAACATTAAAGAAGGTAATTTATTAGAATTCACAATAAATGCATTAAGCAAAGTACATTCGTTCTTGACCAGTTCTATTATTATATCACTTTTCTTATTCGACACCGCGAAAAACGGTATCATTTGAATAGAATATAGTTTCTTTACAATCGCATAGAACAGTTCAGGGATGTCTGGATGCTGAAAACTACATGATTGTTTTGTTAAATTAACAGTGTCTTAAATTATCTTCGGCAAGACCATCCTGCTTGATAAATCTATTTTTCCACGCGACATGTAATAATGGCGTCATATAGTTATCGCTATTTTTTTCTGTCCGTATGTGAATAAGTACGTTTCTTCAGAATAATTCTAAAACCGTGCAAGATCTCTGAAACTTTGTACATGTAATGTGTCATTCACAATGATTCATTTACAATATTCTCATTGTGCTGTTGTATGCCTCTTTATTTCATTTTGTTGTTGTTGTTGTTGTTGCTGCTGTTGTTTGTGTTTTTCTTTCGTTTTAGGGATCTACGTTTGTTTTATATTGTTTTCCACATTTGTATGTCCAACTATCCATCTATCCAATATCCAGACTTTGTTTCTGGGGTAAAACTCCAAGATGTTGAAGTTATCTTTACACAATTCGATAAATATATTAGACTAATTGTGTAAATGTGCCATGAGGTATTTTAAAAAATTGCTTAGCTCTATATTTGTCACGTTTGTATCCATTGTGTTCGTCCGTCCTTTCAACCGTCACAGTTTTATTTCCGGAGAAGAAATGAAAACCGTTAAACATTTTTCCATCAACATACGTATACGTATTAGACTAGTGGTCAAAATGACTCATTATTGGGAACTCTTCATTTCAATGTTTGGACCATTTTATCCATTACTCCTTCCATCAAATCACATTTACCTTTCTGGGACAAACTATCAATCCCTACATTATTTATCTGCGAACGTTGTACGACTATTGCCTTGTATTTATTATAGTCGAGACTTAAAGATTTAAGAAGTCCCCACAAACATGTCCGTTTCTTTAAATAAATGTTAATTATCACACTGACATTGGGTCAGCTGTTGTTATATTCTGTGATATTTAACCGAACTAGTAGATCACAGAGAGATAAAAGGACACAACAGAATATGTTAAAACACTCTGACGTGTCATTAGGTGATTGAATATGACTAAGCACATTGATATTATACAAACCTTTTCATGTTCCTTTCTAGATATGGGGAAAGTGTTTAACGATGAGAAATAGTATATACATATTCAAGTTATCACAGGAAGGCAAGTATTTTTAATTTGAAGGAATGAAAGCTCTTAAGAAAAATCATTGTTTCCCAATTTGACAAGACTGCATGCAAGATATACAGTAAGGCTGTTCTCTCGATAGGCAGTAAATTGTCAATGCAAATTCATTTTCCTTCTTAAAATTAAACTACTGAAAACGTTAATAGCAATAACAATACGGCACAAACTTTTAATTTCGCTTCGATCTCTAATGTAATTTAAAGTTTATTAATTTGTTTAAGTCTATCTAGGTGTTTTACAACGTACAGAAAACTTTTTATTATTTTGCAAGGGACGTACGTCTCATACGTATATAAACCTAAAAGATCAAAAGTTGTTTCCCTGATTGTATTTTAGATCTGTCGCTTTTCTCTTCATAACTATACAGTCATCATTAGTTGGTTTGTTGGTTAGTTGGCGTTTCAAAGTCCGATTCAATAATTTTTGGCTATATCACGTCCAGGAAAGTAAAGCCAAGCGCCTTTCCCTGGGACACAGTGGGTATAGTAACTGTAACCATTCAGTTAATTACTAGTATATATAGTATATATATATATATATATATATATATATATATATATATATATGTATATATATATATATATATATATATATATATTAGGTGTGTAAGGTATATGTACCGTTTTTTAAAATCACGAAGTAGTTCGAACGTGTAACAGGGGCTTCCTTTTAAAAATATTTTTGAAAGAAGCTATATTTATGTACTTTTTAAATCTGTTAAATAAGTTAAATTATTATAATAGGATTCTTTCATATCTTTTATTGGGTTGGCAAAGAAGAAAATGGCAGCCACCATTATGCCAATTTCATTAATATACGGACTCAGATCACATTTACTTGTCCAATACGATCTCTGCATTTGTATCTTACTAGTGAACTTTCAACTATGTCCAAAACCTAAAATATCATATATTAATTTAAAATACCTTCAAAAAATGAAATCATGGTGAAGTTTGTTTATAGGTTATCCAGCATTTTTTGAGAGGCTGGACAGTAAATAAATCACGGAGCAATTGGTCACAGATTTAACTTCCGGATCAGTATCAATACCTCATTATTCACTGTGCACTATCGCCGACATATACACAGACAACTACACCATAATGTTCAAATTCTAAAGGATAAATCATTATCTTTAAATTAATACCAAGCTTATTTCAAACTCTTGTATCACCAGTACACTGAGTAAGAAAAAAAAAATGTTCTTAAAGAAGACTAGAACTACATTCGTGGGTACTGAATAACAGTAAATAATTGTGACCTGAATCCATACATATGAAGTTTTCTGCCGGCATACACATGCAAGATACGGTGTCTAAAACTCTTATCAGATGTAAAATGAAATGTGGTATATTCCGGTAGATTAGATCCTATATAAACTATTATTTTTCCCCTTTGTGCCACTTTTAGCAACATGTATATCAAGGTGTCTCCAGACGTTTCCCTCCTGCCCCAAATATAACTAGAAAGGTATACGGTGAATGTTTCCATCAATATAAAGGAGATAACACATATCTATAGCAATTCCTCTACGCTTCCCCCCCCCCCCCCCCCCCAGCGACTTTAAAAGCGAAAGCATCCAGGATATAAAATATACCAAAGAAAACGTAGTCACATCATTCATGAATTAAAAATGTATAACAAAATTGTCGCCAGGGTTCCCCTACCACTGTCTTCTTGTTCGCCTTTCAAACCAAACAGGAGTTTAAGTGTAAGCAATTTGCCTGCTCACTGTCCTTTTCCAGTTAAAAAGAGGATACGCAAAGTCTAAAACGAAGATATTGAGACAGACACGTGCAAAGAATGAATGAAACAACACAAATAGAAGCTACATTAAACGGAACTATAGCAGAGAATGAGATTACAATTAGAGAATGTGGCAAAATGTCTTCTGTGTGGAGATTATAGCAAATCCATATAATAGCAGCCTAATGATAAGTGTAGGCAACATCAATCACACGCAAACCTACACTTTATCGGATGGCGTTTCGGCAGCTTAATGTTGGGTTTGTTTTATTGATATATTTATCGCTGAACTATTGTAACTATAGAGGACCACAAGTTACAGTGCAAATGTACACTTTTACCGATATAATTCGTTCACATGTTTCTGTTTTTAAGTCACAGAATCATTGTGTCAAGATTAAGAAACCATTAATTTGAACAGGTTTTCCTTGTTACAGCTGTAACTTGTATTGTTTGTTGCTTTTCTCCATGATTATATGTTATGTAGAAATATATTTTGTAATCGACCTTACTGAAAAGTCATGTTCATGGTCCACTTGACTAGTGACATTTATTTGGTAAACAAACTAATACATAGCTAATATTTGTCTATCACTGTAGGTTATGCATTAAGATTAATATTAATTGTAAACATGTTTACTTCGTTTTGAGTTATACGGTCTTGATTCTGACTTTAGAAGGCTCCAGAAACCAAAGACGACGGATTATGTTCCGAAAATGGTAATTATGACCTAGGTCAAGTGGAAGGGTATACAAGCTTGTTTATTTGAAATATTACTAATTCCTGTCTTCACATCCGATGTAAAGTGAGTCTCATTGTTGTATTCAGCTTTTTGTTTGGGTGGATTTAATTATTAAAATTTTTCACTGGATTAACGAAGTGCTTATTAATACTTCTTGGACTAAATCATTAATTTGGAATTATAGTGAATTCAGTCAAGGACATTTTGGATAATATTATTGTGATACATCAAAAGACTGTTAACACATCGCCACGTCCCAGGCCACTGATACACTACCACATCTGAGAATAGAGGCACATCAACACATTCAATGCTAGAACTTGTTTGGAACACCGCTGTAATTCAATTGGAAATTTATACATTTGGACTTGTGAACTTTTAGGACTATTTATGATTTAATTCGCAATATATAAGTTCTTTTTAAATTGTAGAGTTAAATGCAAACAAGGAAAGCTAAAGACAAATATTGACAGGTGACATTGATCTAAGAGATAGGACACTTGTGTATGCCAATACTAATGGCAGTTAGACTTTTGATAATTTGCTTGAACAAGTTGATTTGGATAACAGTTATAGATATGATACATGTCATAAAAAATCCTTTATCAGCGATAAATTCTCATTAGACGTTGTTATAGACATTGCCATCTTATCTATTTCTCAAGGTCAAGTAGTTTCTGAATGTCTTAGGTAGATGGATATATGACCGGAATGACAGATGAACGAGATCAATTTAAAATGCCACTACTGCAGGCAGCAGGGGGAGGGGTGCGCGTACACATCGTTCTAATGTCACTGATTTGTTTTAACAGTCAGAATAATTAATGCTGATGTTTGACTTGCATGCTAGGTTTCTTCAATGCGTGTACTAAAATGTTGTCCCTAATCTAGGCCCTGCTGTGGACGGATGTCTCTCAAATGTGACTTAATCGCTGCCTTCCGGCTTCTATTTCCTGTCATCCATCAGTCTTGTTCACGCTGTACTTTCATACGTTGTTCAATTTCAGCTCTATCAGCGTCTGTTACAAGATTTGTGCTCTTATTGACACAAGCACATTAAAAGGAAGTTAGAGGATGGAATAGAGAGATAAACATAATCAAATACACACGTCGCATTAATCACGAGTTGTAAGTTAAACTATATTTGAATTATTCAGATGAAAAGGATTTACATAACTGTTTCAGTAATTACGTTTGCCACTGTATCCTATATTCTTAATTCCACTGAAAAGCTTGGTCCAAACATTCTAAAAATATCATTGTCTTCGCACTTCTGCACCAGGAGCTTATTGTATGTATTGATGTATTGGCTCTGGTGGCTTGGATGCTAGCGCACCCGGGATAAGTGAGGGATATCCCTGACTCGAGCTACCGATCTTTCACTAATATTTCTTCTGTGACGTTTGGTGGCAGCGGTAGGATCGTGCACATATATAAAATTGTAAATAGTTTTTCTTTCAGCCTAAGTAGGTAGATTTTAATCAAAGGACTTGTTTTTGATAGTAGTGGAATATATGTCTTATTTTGGATTGTTTAGGTGATAGAACACCATTATAGATATGGAGATCTCAGTTTCGAGACCCGATCAGGTAAAGACTTTTTCCCGCAAAATCTTTTGCTCTGCAATCCACATTCCCGTGGAAGAAACACCCGCCGCACCACTGAGTATATATATATATATATATATATATATATATATATATATATATATATAGATATATATATATGTATATATATATATATATATATATATATGTGTGTGTGTGTGTGTGTGTGTGTGTGTGTGTGTGTGTGTGTGTGTGTGTGCATTGTTGTTTGTTTCAGTAGTGTATCATGTTCAGACAGTGTGGCATCAAAGTCTTAAACACAATGATCAACTCCAATGTTTGCATCTTTATTTGGAGACTGTACAAATAAGAGAAATCTCCCGTTGTTGTGTCTCAGTTTTGGGAATTTGAAACTACGCTTTGCAACCACATGCGCATTCAGATCAAGAACTGGAACTTAGATTAAGAATTCGTTAAGATACAGGGCAATGTTTATCAAATAATACATGCTTAACATTAGTATTTTCATCATATTATTCTGATGCAAATCCTTTAACTACGTTTGATACGTTCCTCCAATCGCACCAAATCGGCAGTTTTAAGTAAAATCATAAAGCAAAGAATTCATTTCAATGTTAAATATGAAACTAATCACTGTTGTGCCACGCAGCGTTTACTGTGTTGTCTTCTAGTACCATAGATTAATATGTTTAATGTTCGACTGTTCCACTAAATACAGATTTTTGGAGATAAAATTTATAACATTATAAATTAATGGGACCATATGTATTTAAAATTAAATATACAAACAATATTTAAGGTAAAACCGGTATTTTTTTCTTTTCTTCCTGTGCGAGCACCTTTAAAAGGATAGAAACAATTTGCTATGCTGGAAGATCATCAGTACCAGATAACATTGCTTCGTGGATAAGAAAGCACGACTTATGCATTGATACATATGTATTTTTAAGATACCCGGTTTAAAACTAAACACGTATAGATAACTTTCAGCCATATGAAGAGATAATAAATCCACACGACCCAACCCGATTTTGAGTTGTTCAAAGGCATAGGCCTTGTGTTAGTGAAAAGGTCGATGAACACCAGTATTTTCGGTGAATAAGAAATCTCAGAAGCTTCTAGGCCTCGTAAATAGTCATATCAGCCATCAATACTAAACAAAGTTTCAATCGCACACAGATGTTAATGCTATCAGCGACTTTTTTTTTCACAACGAAACTTGATACAGTTGCTTGTTGACTTGTTAGATTTGTTCGTCATACATCACTAGGGTTCATTTTCGGTTCTTTTTTTGATAAGTTTAAACCTTGTTTCATGCAACCGTATACCAGAAAAATAATAAATCACAATAAATAATGTAATTTTAAATGTAGTGAATACTCAGAATATGGATAGACAGTATCAATGAGAAATACATGGAATACATGAAACTATGTATATCTTCTTTGAAATATTCTTAATACACGGTTTTCATGGCAACCAGCAAGTGAACATAAAAGTTATGTCACAAATTGAATAAAGCCACCTCATACCTATACATAGTACTAAGAAATCTGGAGAGGTGATGAAAATGGTCCTTATTCAATATAGTCATTTTCAGCAATTTTCTCAAAATGAAGAAATTCTTTTCTTTAAATGGGGGTACTATCCTAATATTTCTGGTAATATCAAAGCCTGAACTTGTGTGTAACGACGAAAAATCTGCTCCGCCTGCCAGTTCTAATTTTTTTTAATTCAATCGCATTTCCTTCTGCCTATCTGTCTGTCTGCATTTCCTTTAATTCTCTCTCAGTGCACTTGCACTTTTCTTCTATCTTTCTGTGGATCTGCATTTTTCTCTTGTTCTTCTCTCTACCTCAAAATCTGCTCTATCTGCATTTGTATTTCTATATTCTTTTTCTCTCTGTCTTTCCTTTTTCTATTTTTGCATTTGTATTTTTTCTTTCCATTTTCTCTTCCTGAATTTGTATTTCCTTCATTTCTTCGTGAAGCTGAAGTTATTTTTAACTCTGATTGCATCTGGAGTTTTAATTGCAATTCTTTTAATTTCCTATCAAAACCAGATAAAGATTTACTAATCAAACCAAAATCCTTTAATTCAAATAATTGTTTTGCGCCAAGTATTGAACCAAATTATTTTTTATCTCTTGCTCCCAAGCTCAAGCAACTCGTCCTTTTTCAAGGACTCTAACCGGTCCTGGGTGGGATTGGAAACAAAGATCTCTACTTTCGATGACATTGAGGACAAATTGACCTTATATTAAATGGAATTTAAGTTTTAAATGACTCCATACCGACAGGTGGAATTTAACCCTAAAATGGATCTATACGGACGAGGGGAGATTAATATTAAAATGGCGCTATATGGACAAGAGAATTTAATATTAATATTGTTAAATACTGACAACGCGATTTTAGCATTAAACAAAATATAGTAGTGGAAATGATTCCAAAAATGGCATCATGGAGACATGGAGAATTGTAGATGAAACGTGTTATTTGTGTGTGTGGTTTGGATTTTTAACGTAGCTTTAACAATGTTTCAGTCATATGGCTACGATGTCTGCAGTGTGGCAGTTTATAATGATGTCTAGCACTTGGGCATCATGCCGCAGACATGTAGCATGATGTCCCACCCAGTCACATTATCCTGACACCAGGCCGACCAGTCCTAACACTAACCTCTTAATGCTGAGTGCCAAGCGAGGCAGCTGTTAGTATCATTTTTGTAAGTCTTTGGTATGACTTGGCCGGAGATCGAACCCACGACCTCCCGCATCCGAGGCGGACGCTCTAACCACTAGGCCACCGGAGCGGTGTGTAGATGAAACGTCCATGTGTTTAACATCAACATGGCACTATGGAGACAATAGAAAATGTAATGGCAAAACTAAACTTACTAACCAACACTCCATTTTAACTGACCAACACCCAGATATCTATTGACCAGGTGCCCACACCTATTAACCCATAAAAGGGTGGGATATATACACTATACCCCATAGCACACTAATATAATATCACAAGCGAAGGCAGGTGTCCTAACATATCAACAAACATACTATCAGCCCTGAAAATGGTAGAAGAGCTGATATATACACAAACATATTATCAGTCCTGAAAAGGATAAGATAGCTCTCACATTAACAAACACAGTATTAGGCTCAGCCATAAAACGGTAGGAATGCTCCGTCATACACAAACATAATATCACCCCTGAAAAGAATCGGAGTTCTCACACATACACACAAATACTATCACTTCTAAAAGAAAGTGTTGGTCGGTAAGAATCGGTATTAGTGATTATTCCTAGCATATCGTATCCATTGCAGATCGTTTTGTGCAAACGTTGGTGTTGAATTGTAAGGATGTGTGCTGGTTTGTAAATAAACGGTTCGTATACTGATTGTGTCAATATTTTCCTTAAGGACAAGTTATTGTCAACAGGAGCCCGTGTAAGTCCCTTATAAGTTGGTTTGGATGTGTGGGTGTGGGATTGCAAATAATGTGTTTTGAATGATAATAACGTTTGTTTACCAGTAACGGCGGGTGTCAGATTGCATAAAAATGTGTTATTGACAGTTACATTCCCTCCCTCTATCCTTCATCCGTTGGTGTATGTGTTATTTTACCCATACAAAGGAAGTGTGATGGTCTGTGAAGGTGATTACGTGTCAATCGTTAGACGTGTCTCTACTTCTATTTCTTTCCAATAGACGATTATCTTGACATAAGTGATGTTCCGATTCCCACAGAGGGCTATACTGATCGTTAATAATCCAGTCTCATAAGCCCCATACTGTGCATTCTGTCTTCCATAACTACTGGTGTTGTAGGTGAACACTAATCGAGTGACTGAGATTAGCAAGATATACAGCGTTGCAACCCAGGGCCATCATCTAGTCTCTTCAGGAAAGTCAAAAGAAACTTCACTCTTTACAACTTACGGGAGCTATTTGTTCTTCATTCTGCATCCAGTTAACAAATTGTTGAATATTGTTCTCTTCACATTCAGATAATATGGAACATGTATTTCTGTTTTACGGAAGTTACGGGCGCGACCTTGTCGTCGACAAAACGATTTCGGATTATTGGAGTAAATAATGCCTTGCAAACAGGACGTAATAATGTCCGTATAACAAATAGCTAACAAAATGAATGGTCTAGATCACAACAAATAATTGTTCAGAATTAAATTATTTTCATATATCCTGAAGTCGGATGTTTCTGTGGTGGCAAAGATTGGTAATATGACGATCAACGTTTAACAGATACGCCGACTTATTAAATGCTTTCAATGACGGCAGTAAGGCTTTGTTTATCTTTGAGTGTACAAGTTATACCTTCAAGAAAAATGTACACGTTTGGAGCGAACCAGCAGATTTGATAATCTTATGTATATGAAAAAGTGTGACATACTCTATGAAAAATATAGTAGTATTTGTTTTCGTACGATAAAAGTGCAGCTCCATAAATTATAAACTGCGTCTGTAAACTTCTAGGAAATGAGTCAGAGCGGTATTTCGTAGTAAGGATTCATGCTCAGACATGGAATCTACACGGGTCGTATATATTTAAGGATTAAACAAAAGCTATGGGTGCAGTATTTGCAGCAGACAAAACTACCACATCACACATTTTTAAACATTTTCTAGGTTTACATGATATGTCTTTATAACTGACTTCGATAGGGAAAGTATTCGAATTGCGGAAGCAGGTCTTGTAAAACGAAGTTACCTTGTTTCATTGTTTTCTACAATAGTTCAGAAACAAACACTTTGCAAGAATTGCCACACAGGTGTTACTCGATAAATTCAACTGTTCACTCTGGTCATTGCGTGATGTAAGCAAGACACGATTTTGATAGTAAGAGTATGAGTTAACTTGATTTAAATTACATGCGATACGAACTTCCAGTGCAACATAATAAATACATATAATTGCAATCGCTAAAGCTTGGCTGAGCTCTGCAGATTCTAGTCTTTCGTTCCATATAGAATCTCTAATTGGGATTAAACTTGAATGTTTATTTCAATGAATCTATATATGGACAGAGAGATAGAAACAGAAAGACAGAGATGTATTTAAGCGCTGAAAAGTAGCATAACAAAGCATTCTTTACATCCAAATTAAGTAAATAATAATGATATCCGGTCGTTTCGTCCTCTTTACGGCGATAGCGGTAAATCGGACAAGTTGATCTTGAGCTAATTAAAAATAACAGATTTCTGTTAAACTTGTACATGGTACCAGTCACAACATAAAATATAAAAGTTTCATAAATATACTGTTTCTCAATGTATATTCACTGAACAAGCATGCAGTATTCGTAGTGTGAAACAAAATGTTTATGACTCTTGCTGAATAAGTTAAATTGTCAAATATTTCGCTTTCTTTCTTTTTCTTTTCTTTCTTTCGATCTCTCTATTACTGTTTTTCATAATTCCGTTTAGTCGGTACTTTTTACATTCTCTACATTGTTATTCATTTCATTTTTTCTTTCAATGTTTTTCATTCTAGCTCACTAATTTTTATTCTTTGCAAGTATTGCAGAGATTAATAGCACACCTCTTTAAATAATTTGGGCACAACTTAAATACTTGTTCTTCGAAATTTTGATCCCTTTGGTTCCATCAGTAATTGATCATACACTCACAATAAACAAATTTATTTTTACCAGTGGAAACTATGTTAAAATGCTGTTTTCTAATTGTAAGAATGTATATTATGGGTTGGATTTTCGTTAGGAAATTGAAACAAAGGTGATTAGGTATTATTGCATGCAGTTTAAATATTGTCTCCACTGAGTTTATTACGAGTATTAGTAATGCGACTATTTCTTTAAATCATCATCATCATCATCATCATCATGAAAATGTAGGTAATATGATACTTTTGTATACTATATGAAAGAAAATGTAGATGCGTTTCGTTGCCACATATAGCATTAACTGGATATGTACAGTTTCAATGGTATCTGTTTCAAAATACAGAGTTCGGGTCACCAACCGCGGCGCGTTGAAAGTGCCAGCGGTGAGAAACCTATCAGAGCGATATGGGACCATTTGACGCCGTAAAAGCAGAGCATAAGAAACTAAAAAGACTTCATCGACATGCTTTCTTTGCCGCGAATGTTTACCATTTCGCTCAAGTTTCATTATGTTGGCCATCAAAATTCATATAATGAAAGTCTTAACGCTGCTCAAGTTCAGGGTTTAATGATTTACATCAATTGGCAAAGTTCGGATGATCGCGGTTGCAGAGTTTCTCTTACTGACATTATTTTCAACCTTAGTGCAGTTGTACACATTCGCGGCACATAATTTTATCGATGCGTGAAAATACCCCAACAATTTCTTATATTAAGAAATTGGACAGGGGTCCATTTGACGAAACTAGTCCGTGTAATCACAAGTGTCGTGAGCAAATGTTGTGAATACTCTACACTATAATGTCTGCTCCTAGTATTTGACTAATCGCTTGTTTGAGAAATATTTTTGACCAATTCCGACTCCCCATTACGAAGAAACAATCACCAAAATCTAACAAAGCTATAAACGGAGACGTAAATACAAATAGCACACACTCTAGGTTTATTATATTCTTTCATGTTTTATTCTGCGTGTGGTACTTAAAACCTAAATAAAAGTCTAATACAGAACATTTTTAAAGATGTAAATGATTGAAGGTCTCTCTCTCTCTCTCTCTCTCTCTCTCTCTCTGTGTGTGTGTGTGTGTGTTGGCTGGTCACTCGTCCTAGCACTTGTACCTCAGTGGATCTAGATGTTTATTTACATATGCGTGTAAATGAAATATGACTGCCTGGTACTAGTCATCCGAGTAATATCAACTCTTCCGTAAGGAAATCTTTTTGAGGGGTTCTGGGTGGACAGTTTGTGTAATGTGTAAGCAGACTGCTGTATCAACTAGTCCTTTAAGTTAAGAATACGTTATATGTATGTATCGGCTGGGCAAACTAACTTTATACCTTTTCGTTACTAGTTCAATATAATTATCAATTAGTGCTATGTTTTGATATTAGAGAAATTTAGAGCCGTATTTAATAAATTTAATTCCACTATTTTTTTCTGACCTGATAATAATTTTATTTAATTTTATATATAATGTCTAGAAATGAATTTTGATCTTTTATCAAAATAGGTGTACACCACAATAATCCTCTCTTTCATCCCATGCCTTACCAGGTCTCAACCACCATCCCTTGTTCCACTTTCCCGCCTCCTTCATTCGAAAATTCAGTCCCATGGTAGAGAGGTATTCCAAGTCACCGATATAGATCAATCTGGATATAATTATTGTTGAAATCGGCCAACAGGAAGACACTTTCGGTTTGGCAGGTTAATTCTACCCAAATATCTCACATTTTGTTAAATCTGACATGATTCAAGAATGTACTAAACAAAATATCTTAGATCCGAAACCCAACGGAAAAATTGCCCTACCATTATCACCACGTCACTGAACTTTTCTGTTGGCACACCGATCGAAGATATTTTGTCTAGTATATTCTCAAATCGTATCAGACGTTAAAAACCAACCCAACAAAA
>JAECUM010040189.1:0-23452 GCA_016617855.1 Megalonaias nervosa | reverse complement strand
CTTTGTCTTTGTTTATTATAGAGACCTAATCTCTGTCTCCGAATGATGTAAATCTAATCACATAATCTACTTATATGAAAATTAGTGCTCAACAATGATTGCCTGATAAATTGAACCTAAAGTTACATAATAGACGGCATTCAAATGATGAATGCTTCTTCTCCAAAACTTTGGGAGATATTTATGGGCAAAAATCTACTTTGGGGCTATAATTTAGATCATTTTGTTCAGTAATTTCAAACAAAAATTTGTATTCTAAAGGTTTAGTATAACTAATATTCAAACACGTTTCTTTATTGCCTACAAAAGATCTCCTAAATGACTGCGGGTGCATTAGTAGGGAAAATGTGTCAAAATCTGACACTGAAGGAAACTGATGTTAAAAGTTGACTTCACAACCCCTTACGTAATATTAAGGAAATTGTATCATCCTTCTGTTCATGATAGACTGAATATCATCAGTCTATCTTATTATATAAAGCTTTAAATAACATTACGCCTAAATACATACAAAGTTCCTATCCCCTTTTTCTAAACTTGAAGGACGCTCCTTGAGCTCGTCTACTAAACAATTTAGTCTATACCTAAGATTCGATCATCTCTAAATTATAATATCCTTTTCTTATTCGGTGACCAGTATTTCCTTCCCCTGTCAGACATTTAACTTCTCTGCTTTCATTTACTCATTATATTAAATCATTACTGAGTTCAATCCCTTGCACATCCAAAATATGTTTCCCTATCCACATGTTTCTGTGTGTTAGATCTTGACATGAATATGACTATTTGTCATGAATCTATGTATGTTTAATTTGCATGCTTCTGGCATTGTTTTATGTACTATGCTTGCTTGGATATGTGTATGTACTGTGTGCTTGTGAGTGTAATCCAATAGACTTTTTTATTATCAATAAATTCATTTCATCTTTGACCTCACCAATAACCCTTTTATTGAATCATCATGAAATCTGATATCGCGGGGATAATCTGACAAATCAAACAGATGTCGATTATTAAACATATCCTAGTAAACCTCCTCACATTCTATCTCATAAACAATCGAGTCTGTATCAGTAAACAACAACTTTGCATTCGGGTACTGCTTTTTAACAAAACCATAGTAAAAATCGTACATTAACCACTTTAATAAATCTAGCACAGCAGCTCTAATGTAAAATTGGCTTATTCGACTTTAAGTTTGTTTTCCTTCGTTGTATTGCAACAAGATTTTCATTAAAAATTTTCATACTCACATAATCATCGTCTGACACAAGTTTGTTTCGACGGTTGATATCATTGACGAGTTCAATGTTTACTCGCTTTCTGATATGTTTCATTGTCTTACCAAGGACAGAGTTGTTCATAAGCCTAAAGAAGGTTTTCTCGAAATCAGTTGTCGCTACAGCTCTCCTGGAAGTGTTTGAATTAATATAACCTCTCATCCTCGGCGACTGATTGAATTTTAGCACACGATGAACTTTCCTTAACACAAGACCAGCATCTACTGCTTGTTTCAGATTTTTGTAATGTAAAATATAATTTATTTTTGTTAAGTACATTTGGAACGAACTTAATTACCATAGAATCTTTTCTAAGCGGTATTACCGCTGCAGCCGTTGCTCGCTTGTTATTAGATAATAAACCGTAAACAATTACCATAGATTCTGCACAGAACGGATACTCGTTGTGTGAGTCGTGCAGGGAAATAGGATAATCCAGATCAACCTCAACAAAATAGGAAATCTCATCTGGTATATCTTTTCCCGTTTCACGTAGAAATTGTTTTGGAGATATCCAAAGAAATCCACCGTATGGCATTGGCTCAGACATCGCATAATCGTATAAATTATTTGTGTTAATACAACTAATGTATTTTGATGGAAGCTCAGGATTGTACTTTTTCATGTATTTGTTGCTTGTTTCCAAATACTTTTTTGTTATAATGCTAATGCCACCACGGATTCCTTTTTTGATAAAGCTGAACATGTCTACTTCTGTTATTATTCTAACTTAACCTTGCTATACTTTAGCAGAGCATCCCACGACAGACCTGGAGCAGAATAATACTAACAGGGATCTAGTCCGTAATTATTATAACTCACTTTTCGAAAACTTTCAAATACATCCGCCATCAATAGTACATCCGTTTTCAGATACAAATCATGATAATCTCGGAAAGTTTTACACGAAAATGTATTCCAAATATCTTGAGCATATTTGTACTCGTCATCGGACATATTATCCTTGTCAGGTAAAGAAGTGTCATCAGATTTATTCGTAAAGAAATATTCCTTTTTTGTTAGTAAGCTTGCTTTATCACCGAAACAATTTTTTAGGCTATTAAGCTCATCCAACGATGCTGCCATAAATTTGCAGCTGTCGATAAAACGCAACTTACCTAAGTAACCGACATATACTTTTCAAAATTATTCGGAATAGATTTGATTGTGTTATCAAGTTTTAAACGAGACTTTATTTCAATCTCACCAAAAGCTTCTACTATAACATGGCTGTCATATCCTAGGAAATTGTGGAGAATAACTGGAATAAAATCTGACGCATGAAATTTTAGATTGCATTTGTCGTGTGCAGGACCACGATATTGTCCAGTCATCGATTTCAAGCGCAAACTCCTGTTCACAAATATGAAAAAATTTCTTCCTGCTCGAAATCAATTTCCTGCTGCAGTGTCAACTTCTTCATTGGAACAGTCTTTTTTAACAGGTTGAAAATAAAATTAACTTCGTCGATTAAGTTTTTAAGCAACCAATCGGCTGGGTTAGGACCATAATATAATTTTATTTGTTGGAAAAACTTGGATCAACACAAGAATCTTATACGCTACTTCACATGGAATATGGTTTTGTGTTTTTCTTGTACTCGGCTCGTTAGGATTATTTTCAACTCCAAGTACTGGCTGAAGCAAACATTCGAAATCAGCATAAATAACGAGCGGCAATTTTACTTTATGATTATGATTCGTAAATGCGGAAGTTGTCCTTTTTCTGTAGGCAGTGTTATTCGTTGTACTTCCGAACAATATTGCAGTTGTTTTTGTAGTATTTTTTCGTCAGAGCAACCGTGTAAACAACGATAACAAAAATGTTTCTTATTTTTTTATTTGTTGTATTGTTTACCAACAAGTCCGTTAACAGTTTTGATCCGAGCATAATGATTTTTATAAAACAGCAAGTTTATTGTTGATTGTGAGGCTGTTGCATAAATATATCTCTGTTACACGTTTTCATGCTCGTTAAGACCAAATACATTGATTGAAACATTGTTTTGTTTTTCTAACTTTGGTATTTGATTTTCTGCAACAGGAAAGTTTATACCGGTGAAATTTAAGCTTAAGACATGATTGATGTTTTTTGCTAACACGATCAGTGGTTTTGTTTCTGCTGGAAACATCGCAGAAATAATTGCCCACTGAAAACATATGTCGTCGGAGTTTTTAACGTTTACACAGCATTTTTTGTTTTTTATTTTCTGCGGAAGATCAACGTATGAACTTCCACGAAGCACATTATATTTCACTGTATGAAAGAG
Source organism: Megalonaias nervosa (assembly GCA_016617855.1). Lineage (NCBI taxonomy): Eukaryota > Metazoa > Mollusca > Bivalvia > Unionida > Unionidae > Megalonaias > Megalonaias nervosa. Next base: position 19,903 of record JAECUM010040189.1, on the reverse strand, counting down.
TATTTCTGAAATAATTTCAAATTTCCATCCTGAACCTGATGCTGTGAATTCTTCTGTTTTCTTCCAATTTTCTTGATGAATTTCGTCAGCGAGCAAGGCAATATTTTTTCCAGGCAAAACCCTCTTTATTTTGTTCCAACGTAAGGATCAACAATTTCTTCGTCAATATCATCTCCAGAAACATGTGCTTTTGACAGTATAACATGATGCTGTACCAAAATGTTTAGACCCTTGTGCACATCAAGCTCACGTTTTATTGTTGGCTGAAGAAGATGAAAAAGGTTTATTGAAGTAAAATTTGCCAGCACGATTTGTTTATCAAATTTGTAGCTGCTGTCAAAACCAGCAAAAGCTGTAACAATTCTTGTAGGTACTACGATTAAACTCTTTTTAGCAATATCAGGCAACTTTAGCATTATTTATATTACGTTTAACAAAATCTTCAAATAGGATTTTAAAATACCCTTGTTGCATTTATTTGTTTCTGTAGAGATTTTAAGTCAGAGTTTGAAGAACCAGTCAAAACAAACATAATAAAACAAATAGACTGCTTATTGTGATAATGGCAGAAAAAATAATGACAAGTGCAAACGAGATGGAGTACTACTACATTCACCCGAAATACAATATGTACGCGGGAAACATGCTAGAGTCAGTGATACATATCAAATATGAAAAACCATTTGGTAAGGCAACACCAGAAGGGTTATAAGATCAGCGTAAAATCAGAAGATGATACAGAACGTGTTGAAATGCCAAGGAAAGATTTCATTTACTCATTGTTTTGTGGAGACATTCCCGAACGAATGGGAGTTTACCGAGTTAATGGTTCATTAACTGATGATAACATTGCAAATTTTAGTTTGCAAGATGAATTTCAACCACATCCAGTATTTGATTGTTATGAAGCCTCCGACAAAGGAATTATTCGAAACCGAAAAACAAAAAAGGTAATAGGTAGTTTGCAATAAACTGGGTATTTTATGGTAGGTGTTGGAAAACAAATTTGTTATTATAGTCACAGGTTTGTTTTCGAAGCTTTTAATGGACTACTTCCGCCAGGGCTGGTAATTAATCATATTAACAACATTAAAACAGACAATCGCTTGGAAAATCTTGAACTTGTCACCCAGCAGGAAAATGTGAGAAAAGGTCGAGGCAGTGCTAATTTTAGATGTCAAACGAAACCTGTTGTTTCGTTTAACCTTGAAACATGTGGAGAAAAGAAATTTCCTTCAATGTCAGCTGCGGCGAAATACTTCGGCATTAATGTTATGCTAGTAAAGTTTGTTGCAGATGGCACAAGATCAACATTTTCTAAGAAACACAATACAATAATTATCTTCCGATATGATAACTAAACTTTCTTCAAGGATTTTATTAGTTCATCTTTGGAGATGCAAGAATGGCACCATAGCATTATTGTGTCCCTATCATAAACAACAGAAGTAACTACCAAAACTAAATTAACTGAAACATTATCTTTATCTTTCCCAAAGAAAGCTTGTCTGACAGCTTCCTCAAGCTCGTTGCGATTAAAAATCGTTGCTTTTTCATGATATCTTATTTCGTCCGTTGTTATTTTAGTAAATTAGATAAAAGTTAAAGATAATATGAATCCGATGAAACGTCTAGCGGATATTTACTCATCTAACAACGGCAATGATTATGCTGCCGAAAAAAAACCTGCTGAATTTGTCACGCTTGATAACGACAAAATAATCGAAAATAATGACGTCAGCGACATCACCAACGACAGTGACGTAAATTTTATAATAGCCGGTTACAGCGACAACGTCAACATCGAAGACGTCAAAAACGTTAAACCGTTGTCTATAAAAAATCATATGGAAGATCAACAACTGACAGATATGATGTAAAGTATTACATTGCCAAAAAATAACGAAGTTTAATTTTACAGTTGCGGAGAATCAGTTATTCTGGCAATTGATAAAGTCGTTTATGAACGTTGCGAAACCAGGTCGGAAAAAGTATAAAATTCGATTTTACTTTTGTTAAGGTTTTCAACTTGATGTACAATAGCGGAGCTAACGCAGGAGCTAGAAAATCGTATTTGATATCGTTATGTTAACCTGTAAAATGTAAGTCGGTCTTATTCAAATATGAAGAAATGTACAAAAACATTATTTTCCAATACTGCTAGTTGGTACCCAACTATTAAGTTTATCTCTATAACCGCGCCACTTGACAAGACTGTTTTTGCCACGCTTTTTGATTACTCGTTCGATAACAAATACATCTTGATCAGTTTTTTTGTAGTTCTTGTTCGTAAAACTACCAATTACTGGTTCACCTGACAAATCTTTTAGCGCGTACATTACCGGAATTGTCATTAAAACTTTATCAACGACAAATACTTCTTCAGTCCAGTTTGGAGTAAATCCTTTCTCAAATACTTTTTTTGTCAGAGAATTCTGACTTTGTCGCCGATCTTAAATTTATGTCTCCGGTACATATATTTGTTTGCAAATATCGGATTTTTAATTGCGTCATTTGGTGACATTTTTATAGATCTGTGATTTGTTTTGTTGTGATCGGATACTATCTTTTGCAAATCATCAATATATCTATTTGTATTTTCCATTGTCAGATATTTGTGGATTTTTGCGTTTAGTGTACGATTAAATCGCTCTACGATAACACTTTTTCCCTCATTTCCTGTAACATATTTTTTAATGTTATTCTGTTTCAGAAAATATTCAAATTTTTTTTTTATTTTGTTACCTTTCCTTGCTAACGACAATTTGTTTAACGCATCAGTTATCGATGTTTCTGTTTTATATGCAATAGGTATGCTGAATGCGCATTTGCTAAAAACATCAATAACATTAAACAAATGTTTTTATTATCATTAAACTGAGCAAGATTTGACATATCTACTAGATCTATCGCCCAGATATCGTCAACGGCATTCGCGACAACCATACAAACATTTTTTTAGGTCTGTGTAACTCCAAAGTATGCTCCTGCATTACAAGCTTCTCTCCAAGTGGGTCTCTTTTGAACCTAGGCTCTCTGAGCCCCAGTTTATACTTTATTCGAACTAATCATTGCACAAGCTTTCTGTCAATACGTTCTCGCAGGCCGCTCGGCTTCATGTCATGCAATTTCGTTTAGCATTATTTTATCACAGCCATGTTTATCTTATTCGTTGTCCCGATAGCAAATGTCGTGCCGCATTGCTATTTCATCAGCTTGATTGTAAGGCTCTTTTCCAGGCAGTGGATTGTCGTTCTAGTCCAACTGTTGATTCAGCTGATTATACGGCCCGATATATTTGTGGCCGGGCAACGTCCAACCTCCTTTTGATTTTCGTAATTTACCAGTAAGTTTGTGGATGTCAACGCCACTGCTGGTTACTTCTCTGCGATTGCAGGATTGGCAATATGTAACAGTTTTATCTTGTTCGATACAAAGATCCTTGTCACATTCACAATTACATGTTGTAGGTTTCAGTTTTTATATATTCCTGTAGAGGTTTTAATCATCAACGAGAATAACTTTATCGGTCAGGGGAATTATATATATTCCAGATCCAGCGACTCTGCGTCGGCTGTGGCGTTTTGTTTGAGGAACATACTTTTCTTTCGGCCACAAATAGCACAGATACTTTTTAACATCATTCTATTATTGGGGTGTTGTTTCTGTTTTCTCGTCTGTGTTGGCAGTTTAGTTTTGCACTTGAGACAATATGTTGTCATTTTTATATTCGATTGTCATACAAAATTAATCGCAGGCGAAAATAATCGCCAGGTTATCATTGTCCGTACTTGGGTATTTGTCAAACTGTAGAATAAACCTGAGAAAATTAGGATCTTTCGCCATCTGCCGAACAAATATAATACAATAGCATCCACAAGCAGACGTTCCAACTGGCTGTAGTTGGTTAGAAGAATAATTTATTTTTGTCTGTTTTTTTTCTGATATATTTCTTGATAGCGTCACTTGGTGGAAGTCCAAAGGAATCAAAATAATTGTCATTGTAAACTGCTACCCAGAGAGTGCCAGCTCCGTCGTTGAAATCTTGTATATTAATTACGCACGATCCACCTTTGACGCCTTTGGTGTTGGGTGCATTGGATAAGTTATCTTTAGAATACACTCAATGAAAATTTTAGTATATCGGAATTACTCAGTGCCGTCCGCACGTGCGGCTGTTTTTGACGTCAATGTCTCGTGCCCGGGAACATCAGACCGCAAAAATTGACTCCCCTGCCAATTCCAAGCAGATTTGGAAATAGACTGCCGGCTTTTCCTGCCCGAAGTGGACCTGTAAATCCACCTCGTGCTTTCTTTTTCCGTTGACTTTCTTGGATTGGTTGACGACCACGTCGCATTTGGCTTTGTTGTCTTTTTTCGTTGACCGTTTTGAGGTTGGCATTTTTATTTGATACCGCTAGAAAAAAAATATAATTTGAAAAACAGCGTATTAGACAATTTGTTAGGTACCGTCTCCCGACACTGCCTTTTTAGTTGCTCCTGATATTGCTCCTGATACTGCTGCTAGTCCTAGTGTTCCTAATACCGGAATTACTTTAGGTAATATTATTTTTACTAATGTTGCAAATGCTGGTCCTATAAATCCGCTATTGAGACAAGGTCGTTGGCCATTGCTTTTACTTGAGACACTGGCAAATTCAGAATAAACTGCTTGCCTCGATTTAATTTATTGATTTGTTGCTGTGTTAGCATTAATTTTGTTGATATACCGGTTGTGCCAGCGGCGCCGTTGGCGTTGGGATTAATTTTTAAGGAAACCGCGAGTCGTTAGGCAACAGCTTCAAAAGTTTTTTAATCTGACCCTGGGTCAGGTATATTTCTTTTGTAATGTATTTTGTTGTCATTGTTGTTTTCTATCGTTTTGCTACACAATATTAAACTGTTTGCTAGACAATACTTGAACTGTTTGCTAGACAATATTCAAATTGTTTGCTAGATAATACTTGTAACTGTTTGTTGGACAATACTTGTAACTATTTGTCAGACGTTCCACTTGTACAGTCATTCTGCCTTTAGTTGCGTCAATTGTTTAGAATCTATCATTGACAACAAGCGCGTATACATTATGCGATGCAGCTGGAACACCTCCAAGCGTCCAAGTAACTTCAATATCTGCGGTTGATCCGATAGCTCGTTCCGAATGCTTTGATACGTCAAAGGAAAAGATCGGGTAAAGAGTTCTGAATTCTTCGATAGAAATTTGAGATCCGCTATCTGAGTCTTGGTATTTTGCGTTGCTTCCATAAGATACATATACTGTCGTGTTACGTTTCTGTTAGCGCTATCAGAAACGTTGCATTCGATTGCTAGTTCTGTACATTGTTTCGAATTTATTCTTGAAAAGATTCGTCTGACATCAGCGTTATCAAATACAACATTATTCTGTAAGTGACTGCCACGCCGTGCCTGTTGCTGAAACACAACAAAGAAGTGTCTTGGCAATTGTTCACTTGGTGCGGTTGTTATTCGCCACGTGTAGTCGGTTGTGCTTGGAACTGTCGTCTGGTATATTTTATTTTGATGCAAATATATCTTTTTTGTGTACGCGGTTAACATTGACTATAGTTCTATCGACTTGCTTATCGATGGAACAAGTCGTGGTATCCACAACGCGAGTCTAGAAATTACAATATATGCGTCGGCTCCACCAATTCGAATCAAACAATCTTCTCGTTCTGCTCGATGTACCACAAGTGTATGTTTTAGCCCACGAGAAACTTTGTTGCAATCGCGGCAAAATCCAAAGATTGTGCTCAGCGGCAACACCATTGTTATTTGACGAGATTCTGCTGTAAAAGCTTTTCGCTTAGCATAACCTTCATTGTAGTTTTGTCGTCGTGCATTGCCGAATGCACTTATTATTGCATTTGCAACAATAACATAACCAGCTGCATCTGTTGATGGAGCTGCTACAGTATGTTGTGTTTCCGCATTAGCTCCGCCTGGTGTTAGAATAAGTCCGTTTCGAACAAGTGCTGCTGTATCGTTTGAAACAGCAATTCCTGTTCCAGTATCTTTGAACTACATATTTTTCGCCACCGATCTCGACTAAACGAAACAATGTTAAGGATTATACTTCCAGCAGGCAAATTGATATAAATGTCTTCTGCAGTCTGATTAGCCAACTGGTATCTAGCGCTTCTAAACAAGCTCCATCCGTTATTTACAAGTGCAATTTCTGTATTACCTGCGATATCACCACCAGCTGCGTTTAATATTTTCCCACGTACTCCAATTACGGCCTTGTGTGGCAATAGAAACACATCTGCGTCTCGTGTATTAAACGTGCGGACGCCGGCCTTATTTGCGTTTGAATTTTCATCGAGATACCCTATATATTCAAATTCAGTTGCGACGTCGTCAGTATCAAATTCTTCGGTAAGATCAAGATAGTTTTTAACTGACATATTTGTGTTGCTACACAAAATTCTTGTTCGAAGAATATCAGTTTTCCTAGTCGCTCTACAAAAAGACCAGAAAGCCGCAATTGGTAATACAAAAACTGACCTTGTAAATAACGGATGGAGCGCTAGATACCAGTTGGCTTTGCATGTTTGGCATTTAAAGACTAGAAAGCCGCAATATCTGATTGAATAGGTCTTGTTTTCCTTACCAAATTTTGCATTTTATCTTCACCGCGCTTTGACAACAATTTCTTAGTTGTAGATATCATTGCTTGCTTGGGATCTGCTGTTGGTGCAGTTGTTGAAATTACTTGTGCTATTTCTTGTGGCGACACCTGTGGTGTTGCCGGTTTTCCTGCGGCTCCAGTAGCAAATGCTCTTGACGTGTCTACGGCAATAGGTGCAATTTTATGTGCGATTCCTGGTGTATTTTCGACAATCTTATAAAATATGTTTCCCAAGAAACCTGCTACGATTTTTCTTAGATAAATTTTTCTTTGTTTCACTGTTTATCAATATTGTCTTACAAAATTGGTCTGACAACACATGTTAAAAAGTCTTACAATGTTTGATCTAACAATTTATTCGACGGTACTTAGATGCAGGTAATGGGTCAAAATTCCATTGTTAAGGTCTAGTTGCCGCCCAGATTGATCTGTCAGTTGCATGTTGATGCTTAATATTTGATTTTCAAGATTAACGGGATAGTATATTATCTGACGAGGATTAACTTGCATTAACGAACCAGGTGGAACCTCTGGCGAAAAACTGTAAATTATTTGTCCTTGGCTACCTAGTGCAGAGTAAGAACCAGACTCAATTGAGCAATTAATCAAAATTGTGTTTACCTGCGTTATGTTAACCGGTACATCGCCGTCGTAGGATATTGTTTATTTTTAAAGTCTAACAATGACGTAATGCTAGCTGATTATTTTTAGTGTAATTCTGGCACGTAACGTGTTAGAGTTTGGCGTCAACTCAAAATTGTCGGCGGCGCCGTTGCCGCTGCCTCCCTGCTTGGTAATTAATTCTTTGATTGTCTTGTTAAGGTCAGTTACGCTATACGCGCCTGTGGCATTTTAAAACGATGTCCAAGCACCAGGATGAAACGTAAAGTCGTCATTGATGCATGTATTTACGTCGGCCATTGCATGCCAGGCAGTAGCAGAAATTAATCCGATTTCGTATTGTTGTACTTGATCAAGTTGTATTGGTGGATTGTAGTTTACAGAAAAGTTTGCGCTGTCATTTGTGGTTTGTGAAGAGACAAGTAATAACGTTGCTGACATCATTTTATATATCATTAGTAATACAAAATCACGTTTACACTGACAACGTTAGACAATAAGATCGCTGTGTAAAATTTCGTATTCGCTTGTTGTTAGTAACCCTTTTTGAGCGTAAACGATCAAGTATATTTATGATTTCATTGTCGATTTTCATACTGACATTTCCTCCTTCTTTTGATATCAGTAACATCAGTCGATCAACCATTTCCGCGGTTGAAGTAAAAACTCTGACGCTATAGCCCTGTTTTTCTTCTACTCGCTCTTCGTCAAGAACTTTTGCTAGTGTGCATAATTTATTTCTGTGGTTAGTAAAACCTTCTTCATTACTCAGTATGTTTCTGATAGTTTTATATAAAACACAGCAATGATACCATGTCGATACCAGTTATACAATTCGGCAATTTTATCTTTATTTCCTGTTGTTATTTTTTCTCGTCATTATCTGCATTGTCATTTCGTATTTTTTCCAAACGTTTTAGTAATTTATTGGTATCTTCTGTTGAATTATTTCTAATGTCATGAAATTTTTCTTTAATATTATAGCTGATAACAAACATGTCGTACTCACGATCTTTTATTTTATCGTGTAATCTTGCAATCCAATTCTCTATTACAAGTCTACGTTGAATTTCTTTTTCTTGCTCTATTTGTTCCATTTTTTTCTTCCTCGATTTTTTCAAGCAATTCTAATATGGTTCGGCTTGTTCTATAAATTTTTTAACGGTAGTTTCTGTTTCCTCTTTCTGTTTTTCTCCAAGTAAACCTAATAAACCTTTCTCTTGTAATTTCTTTAGCTCTTCAGCAGATAATGCTGATGTATCTGGTTGTTTGCCAAGTACAGCCTCGGTAACCGCTCAAAAGTTCGGCAGTTTCTTCTGTCGCAGCTAGTTGTCCTTGACGTTCTTCCTGAACTCGTTTCTTAAAAGCCGCTCTTGTCTCAGCAAATTTCTTTAGCAGATCATTTATTTGTCCATTGTTATTCAGTACGCTTTCCAAAACTTCGTGGCGACGGCTTTGTGGTTGGCTCTGCATGTTGTATGGTTCATCCAGAAAAATAGGTAATCGAAAATCGTTACAAATATCGGTCAATGCAACAATGAAACATCTTTGCTGGAGCACGTGCTAGTTAATCAAATAAAAAAAAGTTGTATTTGTCTTTGGTCGCCTCATGATAAAGTGTAATAAACTTATCTTTTGTTACGTCGCCGCATTGCTCGTTTGCAATGTCTCGCACATCAACATTGTCTAGTCCAGGAAACAGCATAAAACATCCTGTATTCCGTCGTATAAACCTGTCAACGTTATAAAACCCTGGGCAAGATAAACCGCATTACACTTTCTGACAACGAAAAATAAGATCGTATTTTGTTCATCTCGGCTTTGTTTTGCGGAATATCGTCAACTACAATTATGTTTTGTTCAGACGAATCAAGTTCATTTATCAGGATTAGATCTTCTGGTTGTTTGATTAAAAATATATCTTCGCCAGTACCAAATTCATCGCGAAATTTATCGTTGTATTCACTTAACAGCTCCTATCTGTCCTGCTGCGGATTAATTCTGTAAATGTACACCCGATTGTAGTTAAAGAGGTTGTTGAGTAAGAGGTTCATTAGCAAGTTTGTTTTGCCAGATCCTGTCCGACCAAGGATAAGGTACTGACAATCGGGTAGTTCATTGTTGTGTTTGTGTTTCACTAATCGCTCTGTATCAAAATTTAGTATTGACACTGTTATATTTTTCTGCCACATCAATTTATTTCCAAAGCACATCGCAAAACTTTGTGCAGACAAATTTTGTCACGCGATAAAGAATAAACATGAGCTATTACACGAAATTCGGAACAACATTAACCGGCTCGGTATCTTCTAATACTGTTACAACAACTGGAAAAGTTGATTTATCCGGATATCTCAAGAAATCTGGCGATACAATGACTGGAAACTTGTCGATGTCAAACCAGCGAGTGCTCGATCTTGAGACAACATACCCACCAGTAAACATGAATAACACACAAGCGGTAAGTTATGCTCAACTAAAATCCGTTGACAATAATAAGCTTAATAAAACCGGTGGAACAGTGACCGAAAACATTGATATGTCAAGCAAAAATATTATAAGCTTGGAAACCGGATATTCACCAGCAAATTTAAATCAAAGTCAAGCAGTAAGCTGGTTGCAGTTGAAATACATCGACGATAATAAACTTGATAAGACCGGCGGAACAGTTATCGGCAACATTATCATGTCAAATAAAAAGATTATCGGACTCGAACAAGATTTCCACAAACAAACGTTAATAAGAGTCAAGCTGCAAGTTCCAATCAGGTCAAATCTGTCTATGATGCTGTGACAAAGAAAATCAGCGACACAATGACTGGTAACTTGATAATAAGCAATAAAGCAAACGTGACTGGACTTTCAATACATTCACCACCGACTGGCGATAATGATGCTATAAGTTATGCTCTGTTCAATGGCTCACTTACTCCGTATTTAAAACTAGCTGGCGGATCAATGACTGGAAGTATATATGTGGGAGGTAAGTTAATATATAATACACAACTTGACAACACAACATTGGCCAACGATGATTGGCTAACGAATGTCAGATTTGTCAAAAATAATTTTGTTAAACTGATCGGCGATACAATGTCTGGTGCGCTAAACTTGGGGGCTAACAAAATAACGTCAACGTATATTCCTGCCGCCAACGACGATTTAACAAACAAGAAATATGTTAATGGCAGTAAAGTAGCTGTATTTGCTTCAGTCAGTGATGATTATTTAGCACTTGCTGTTGGTGTGATGGTAGGACATATTGATATAGGCGCCAACAAACTAACGACTAATTATATTCCAGTTAATCCGGCTGATTAAACAAATAAAGCTTACGTCGAATCTGCTTCGGTGGCGGCGTTAAACGAACTAAAAGCAATGTCGGATATATTCCAACACTATTTTGAGGCATCTGATAACCGAGTTGGGTTTGTTGCGAGTGCATCAATATAATATTACGGCAATAACCCAAATCATGCTTTTCTTTTTAGTCTTGTCGTTGTTGGCAGCCAAGAATGGACGACCAACGGAGAAACCACAGACTTTTGGATTAAGATGAAATGTCCTGTTGCAGTTGCTATTTGGCAATTTCATTTGCGCGACCGATTAAATTCTAGTGTCGGACGAATCTATAACTGGCGGTTGGAAGGATCTAACGATAATGCAACCTGGACAATGTTGTATAGCACAACAAACACGTATATTTCAACAATGCAATATTTTCAAATTCCAACCGCAGATACTGTCAGCAAGTTCTGTATTTGAGAATTTATGTTTTCGCTGCAGAAGGTCCGTATCCTGGTCTGACTGCGTTTCAAATGTATACACTCGATGATCAGGTATGATCATTGCGTTCAAATTTAATCTGACGTTGTAGAATAAAATGGCAGACCCAACAATTATAACTGTTGCAAAAGAATTTTATGATAATATTTTCAACCCCCAGAAAGATGTTTCTACAATGGATGTTAGCGATAAACCACAAGCGACAAACAAAATGAAAAAAAAATTACACCTTGGTATGATAGACAATCTAGCAAGACCGTTGCCAGAAAGCGAAGATAATTTTGCTCGTGAAATGCACATGTGAGGACCTCAACTGAGAAACGCAATAAAAAATATTTAATATAATGAGCAAATACTGGCACCCTGTTGATTCCCATGAAGATCAAGAGCAAGTTGAAATCTTGCTTTAAAAATATTGCATGAGCTTAATAAGGAAAATACAGACACAATAATTCAATCAGATTTGATAAAAGCACGAGCGCGTGGTGGAAGAAAGCCAGAAGAAACTCGAATAGATAGTTCTCATGATCGTCTCAAGAAATTGGCGGAATCAAAAAAGGGCAAGATTGTTGTTGTTGTTGTTGTTGTAGGGTTTAACGCCATTTTTCAGCACAAGATAGGCTATATATGGCGGCCAGTATAATTGGTGGAGGAAGAACCCTGGAAAACCCCGGGAAGAACCACCGACCCACGAGAAGCTACTGGCAGGCTTTCTCACGTGCCCACGTTAGCCGAGCCTGAGATTCGAACTCACGCAGACAGAGGTGAGATGGCAGTGATCCGTAACGGTGAGCGCTTTAGACCACTCGGCCACTCGGGGCCCAGGGCAAGATTGAACAGGAACAAAACGTTAAACGATAGTTTTTCAAAACGTGAAATCTTTAAACATCTCGGAATGTATTGCCATGATAAACAAACACTGATTAAAATTGTTGGTGATGTATTAGCAAATGCAGCGTTGATGATCAAAGCGTACTCGAATGCGATTATACCGATGTTAAGTGATAATCTTGAATTTGATCCGAGTATTATCAATAAATCTCTGAAGATAATCAAAAACCTCAACGCCGATGAGCGAGAAACATTTTTCAACGAAGTTGAATCGGCAAATATTCGATTACGATTTGATTCTAACTACGACATCAGTAAAGCAGATGATGTTCCACTTTCATCACTCCAACGCTTTAGACAATTGTCAATACGAAATTATTACACCGAAGATGAGAAAATATAAACGCAACCCTACAGCAAACTACTGGGAAAATTGATTAGCTTTGTTGCACAAAATATAGCGAATAAAAACGAGCTCTGGCGAGTAATGCTGCAAAATTTTATATTCGCATACGCAATTATCTGACAACATCTTGTTCTTAAAAATTTTACGTTGAATGAATTCGCACTAGTAATTGGGTTTATCGATGAAACAGAAAGCGAATACAAAAGTTTGGTAAATGAAACAAAGTTGTATGGGCATGAAGTAAAATGGCATAGCAGATTTAATTCATACAGGTGGTTAAAGAAACATGAAGTATTAACCGATGAAACATATAAAGATACATTGTCGGATGTTTATGACAAGTATATAAATTTTCTTGCGGATCCTGCCAATGATAAGTTTCGTGAATTTGATTCGATTGTTGGTACTAAAACTTTTATTGTGGCATAAAAATTTTAATCTATCTTTAAAAAAAATGAAAAAACAAATCATCGATCTCAATCATGTTTCAGGGGAGATTCCAAAATCAGAGATTGACGCACTAATGCAGTATTACAAGTTTTATCATAAAAGTCTTTGGTGCGTAAACAAATGCTGCAAATATTATAGCAGAATTATAAAAGTAATTTCTTATTTACCACTGTTTTTAACTGGAACCGGTATTGTCTCTAGTGGCGCAACAGCAAATCTTTTTTGTTAATTATATCTGGTGCTGGTGTTTCTCTTACAACAGCTTTAATAAAGATTGAGCCTCGACAAGAGATAAAAAAATGCCTGCAAAACAGCAAGTATCACATATAAAAAATTACTTGATCAAATACGATCTTTTTTGCGTGGAGTAAAATACGATTTGGACGATTTAATACGTGAGTTTCGTATTATTGACAGTATGCTAACAGATACTCTCCCGATAAGAGTTAGCAAGTACGAAAAAAATTATCAAACAAAGTATGGTGAGGACGAATCATAAATTTTATAATTTTAAAATTTATGAAATAAAAGTTGACACAAACATTACAGTAAGTAGGGCAACAGTAAGATTAAAAATCTCATGATTGACGGAAATGTTAGCTTTGTAAGAAGAATGGTGATTCGAACAAATCATCATATGCTAGAAACTGACGTTATTATCAAACGTTGATTAAATAATTTCGATGACAAATGTTGTTGCAAAAACGGTGTTGACACATTTGCGCTTGGTCATTATGCAACAAGTAAATTTGATATACTTGATTTTTATCTTTTCTGATTAAGGTATAAAATTTTTGTCTAAAGTTTATAAAATAATGTTTGAAAATATTAGCAGTGACAGATAGCAGCAACAGCAAGATTAAAAATCTCATGATTGACGGTAAGTAGTTGACAGATGAAATTAACAATGAAGTTTCCGGAATATGTTTCAGCACGTTTGACAAACTAAAACATTCGCTTCTTAGATTTGACGGCAGTGAATATTTCAGATATCTTGAGCAATTAAGGCAGGCGTTATCAGCAAGGTTTGTTAACTTCCATGATCCGATCAGTCAATAAAAATATACTAAACTTACTATTGATCTTGATCGGTCAAAAATATTTTCTACTGACAAAAAATATCCGCTAAATAAAATGACAATGAAAGATTTGTTCGAATGGCGTCGTCAAGTAAGTGGCGGAATAAAGTTTTGTCTTTACCATCACGATGATATAATGTTTGTTTTATCTGTAATTGAGACACTGACGATAGGTAAAGAAGTTGTGTAAAAATAATCTGACAAATTTTTTTTATCTAAAGTTATAAAATAATCTGATAAGTAAGGGATATTTTGGATATTCTGTATCATTAACCTAAAGCAAATACATTGGAGTGTTGATAGTGACATGGGGGTCTCAAAAATGCGTCTTTGTATTTGTTTGGAGAAAAATTGGGATAATGAGCCAGAAACCTCTTTTATATCTACTTCTAAGTGTATATCATATATAAATATTGTATTATAAGAAATCTATTGTATTTGCTATTTGTATTTCAGTATATGGCTTTGATAAATTTTATTGATTATGTGCTTTATTTCAGTAGCGGTTGCCCCAGGCGCCAGAGGACTTCGGGCTCCAAAATAGCCGATAAAAATTAAATAGCAGACAAATCGTTGGCGGGGCAATCATCGTCGCCTCGGACGCCATTTACCCTTAGTACGCGACTGTGATTATGGGAAATCGGTGCTGGGAATATATTTCTCATGCTGAATGATTTGCAAATTATTATCGCAGACATCTTTCAAACTGAATCATATTCACGGGACAACATAGATTAGTTTAATAAAATGCCCACTTCCAAATGTATAAATATAAGGAATTCTCGGGATATTCTCACATAAAAGTATTTAGTTATTTTAGATAGAAACAACTACGTATATTTCACGTTTGGGTCATGTTTCCCAGCGCGTGTCATTAAAAGTTATATAAGGCTTAGAAATATGCACTGATGAATTAATTATACGAATGTGAACCAAGAACAATCATGTAAATATGAAATTAGAGTCTTGTAAATGTGAGGCTTGTTTGGATGACAATTATGCGTGATATTAGCGTGTTTGAAAAAGAGAAAAACTTCACTTGACAAGGAATGTAGTCTTGATGTCCTTGCACTGAAGAAATACATCGACTTCAAGTCAAACATGCAGTTGGTTCGGTATTGGGTTTTTCCCTCGGTCGAAGGGTATTTTTAGACACACACACCCCGGCGTAGTCCAGTATAAATAAATATTGTATAAGTAAATAAATAAATAAAAAGGAGTTTATTATATATTACATAATCGCAGTTTTACTTCTGTAACTACTTTCTTGTCCCATACAGGCTTATTTCATTTTTCTTTTTATGCTCTCTCTCTCTCTCTCTCTCTCTCTCTCTCTCTCTCTCTCTCTCTCTCTCTCTCTCTCTCTCTCTGGATGAACCAGATCTTAAGATGTCTTATGACTGTGGCCCTGTAGTATACATTTTTGCAATCAATGTAGATGTGTCATTACAAATGCCCTAAACAGAACTCCAATCAAAAGAAGCCGACTTCATATTGTTACAAGCCAGGGGTCTATACTTGACCGAGCGGTGTCAAACCCTGGCGCGATTCCCGCTAGAAGTCATAAGTTTACCCAAATTTCCAAAGATTTCTATACAACTTCAGTTGTAAATTAGAACGCCCGACGTGTCCATTTTACACATGAATTTTACTCTAATCAATGCAAGACCACTGATCTACCAACTTGTCAAATATCTATCAACTGCACATCTGCATAGTTTCTCTTCATCCACTTTCCGTACCGTCAGTAGTTCACGCCGTAGAAACACTACAACTATCCCCTAACACAGGGAACTATTTTAACTACGCCATTTAGGCCAGTCAATCTATGGTTTCAAGGCACATTACGCCAGTACAACTGCATCACATTTGCCACCATGGCGACATAAACGGTATCTGCCGAGTCCCTTCTTGCTTATTCCATTGTGTAATTTACCGATTTCCTACCGTAAATACTGCCACTGCAGTCACAACACCAAGGTATACCACTAGATTTTATTAGGGACTACATTATTACCAGGGACAGGTCATGCGGTTTGGGTCTGAAATCACTACTAATTGACCATGGCATCATGGAAACTCACTAACACTTTCTCTCCGTGACGTTTGCTCCTAGTAATTGGCTAATTATTTCCGGCTAAGGAATATTTCCACTGCACCGAATTCCAATAATCAAACAAGTAATCACACAAATCTAAGAATTCCTTAAACGGGGCGCTATAACCAAATGCGCATCTCCATAATTTATTACAACATGTTAATTTTTTCTCATAAGTTATCCATATGAAGCGAATTGTCAATGACTGAACTTGTATGACCTGCTGCTATTCGATATTCTGTGTTACCTATACAATATTCTATACCTGTTATATTCCATGAAAAACAATACACATGTTTGGGGGAAAAAAAACGTTGATTAAATATGGTATTAAAATTGTTTAAGTAGCGATTCTAACTCTTATCGCAATCATAATCTAGTTTGAAAACAATAGATAGCTGGGAGCATTGATGAGTGTTAATTGCAAACCGAAATTAAGTGACAATCAAAATTTGGATGCAGCGTCCGTTACCAAATCAGATTGCATGTTTGCCAAGGACACACAAAATTTACAACTGAATGCCGAAATAAATAAAATAAAGAACTATAATCCTTACAAGCAAACTCACGATCATGAAAATCCTTTGTTTATAGCTGTTAGGCCTGAAATATGTCGGATTCGACGGCTTTGTAATGTTTCTACAGTACAACCACCTTAACAATGTTTACTGCATCAATCCGAGCAGGAAATGTATTAATGAAAATAAAACAATATGTTCATTTTTTAATGAAAATAGTCATTAATTTGAGAAAATGTACAATTTTGGTGATTTTATATACAAATTAAATCTGTAGAAATTCGCTGTCCTAAAATTATGTCAAATTTTGGAACTTCTTTTAATCGATGTAGTAAAGCAGCCGCAAATCGCATTCCCAGAGAATGTAGAAAATAATTCACGCCAATCGACAGGTTTTGCCTGAAAAGATGTACAATGGAAAAAATATATATATTTTCTTTTTAGGATAGATATAAGGAAATGTTTCAGTCACAATGTAGAAACACTTTTTACTACAATGTTTCACTCTTCAAATATTTTATTATATCTGCTCAAAAAACGTAGATATCCTCTATATATAAGCGCCCTCTTCGTAATTGATCGGGTTTAAAATGACAGATTTAAAAATTGCTGTTCACCATTATTGTTTGTTAAAAAAAATCATGAACAGCATTCTGGATTCTGAGTAATATTTTGTTTACAAATACTTAATGTTTTTCTAATATAGCAATCCTGAAATCTGAACTGTACATACGGTCAGTAAATCGGACAGCCATATTTAATATGACGCCTTGTTATCGATAATCTTACGTAAGAATAACATAATTGTAATCTCCTGTCTTTATATACCTCGATGTTCCAGGAATTATTGTTTAGGCTGTCAGGACGTCAATAAACTAATAAAGCCCGTGACATTTTGATTTCATTATTTGAGAGTGACTTCTTTCTGATATATTGTCATGTTCAGATTGTTGTTCCTCGTAAGGAATAAAATCTAGAAGGGAGGTGTGAAAGCTTTTAAGGGCATTGGGGTAATCTGAATAAACTTAAGTCGAATATGACAAACATGATGTATCAAGTTTGTAATTTAGTCGGCAAAGATCAAAGTAACTTAGTCATGAAATATTTTCCTCAGCACTGAATGTGGACGTCTAATTTCGAAAAAGCTGCTATTAACACTCATATATTTCACAATGTTCGAGATGCAGAAAAAGTTAGTATCAGCGATCCAAAGATAACCACACAGTTAAATAATAAGTTCTGTTCACTAAAATAGTCCAGATAGCTCATTATTGATTATACATTGTGTATTATTACGACATTTTCTCTCTGGGATAAATTCGTCGATTTTCAGATATCAAAATGTAGAATCGTCGAATAAACTACTGGTATATTGATACACAAATTGTCTAATTATGTTTGCATTCTTTTATAAGAAATCTTTCTTTTGCTTCCTGCGATAAGTCAGGACAAATGAAAACATTTTTTTCATTTTCATGCAGTCTAATATAAAAATAGAAGCAGTATGCAGGTAATGTCGGACTGGAGATCCTCGTTGTCTTTGAATTCCCTCGGTTGTTACCAACGTGTGCATGAAAGCTACGTCTCTCATTATAGATTCCTCATCATAAATATAAGTTTGCAGCTCGTGATGTGTATCACCATATGTAAATGTTCTTCTAAATGACTGGAGTTGTCTACCGCTCTGGGTGCCATATTTCTGTTCTAATTTGATTAAACTTGGAATATAACTAAACAGTCATGATCAAACATGGAAACTACACTAATATCATCAAAACTTTAGATTAGTTCCATAATGAGCGAGATAACACGCATACTAATGGCGCGATCTCACATGCGATTGGTTGTAACTTTTACTTTTCTGGAAGCCCTTTTGCTCGTCCGAATATTGTCAGACTTGGACGGGTTTGATTATGGGCAACATCTGCTCATACTAATGAGGTGATATTGCACCTGATTCGCTGAGCTTGTGAACGTTATAGCGACAATATCCACGTATACAAATGAGGATCGAGGTTGATCAGATGGGGGGAATCAAACCCGCGATTTTCAGGTTATAAGTCCAAAGCCTTAACCTATGAGATGGTTAGATATTGGTTTTTTGGGGTAGGGATTCCAGTGACGTCAATTCATGACAGCAGGGGATGGGTATGGATAGACTTGGAAATCCATGCTGACTGCACAGGTTGACTCCCCGTAAAATTCACGCACACACACACACACACACACACACACACACACACACACACACACACACGCACGCGTTTCAATGAGTGTATAAATTTGTATTCATAAGCTGACATATGTCCACTGTTGAGATGAGCGACATTGGACCCACACGGATCTCTTCTCTATACGAAGACAAACAAGATATATAGCCGAATCGCCGAACATGGTTAGTGAAACTATCGTTATATGATATGTTGTACATGTAGATATATATACCACAATTCTGTGCGTCGGGTAATTCTGCGCAACGATACGACATTCCTGTAAACATTGGATCACGTGTTGGTTCTGGTCGAAAATCCAATTTGTATCAAGAAAGAACGATCGTCCTTTAGTTAAGGAAAGTGATATTCATATAGTGTACAAAAAATATCCCACATTTCTACCCTAAACTCATACGAAAATGTGATTTCTAAATGTCAACATGAAGACCCACTCCATGACCTTTGTGAACTTTTAACCCAGAAAATCCTATTTAGTACACATCTTTTAGAACCATACAAATAAATACATTATATAAAAGATGGAAAAATATACCTTAAAACGAAACTGCATTTTAATCCAAGTTTCAAATTTGCAAGCAGCTGTCCCACACATACAGAATCGTCTGCTATCCAAAATGTCAAGTTGCCGCTAGAACGGGATTCTCAAGAAATTGCCCGGCGTATAGTCTGTTTCTAAATTCTTTGGTATTTTTCCCCATAAACGAGACGTTGTAAACTTATTACATCCTATTCACTGATGTTTCTCTTTAACATAATAGCTTATTTTTTAAAAATGTTGAACTTTACTAATTTTTTTCACAAGATCTGCTTAGTTTGCTTAATATCTGTTGACATTTATTGGCAATTTACGTTAAATTTTGTAAAGCCAGCTATAAACCCGACCTAATTATTCGACTGAAATGCTGACAGAAATAGTCCAAAGTAATGCATTTCATTTCCATAGCCCGATGGATAAATATTACATCTTTTCAAAGCTATGTGCAGAATAGGCCGACATATTGCGAGTCATGAAAACGCAGGGGTGTTCTCCTGTGTGTCCAAAATTAATATTATTTTTAACAGAATATTCTGGTGACAATCGCCTCTTTTCAAATGGTAAGCATTGCAGTATTTTATTTTCGTCAATCGTCGGTCGAATTCGGTATGCACTTTGCTTCAATATTGGTGGCGGAAACCTTAAGTGCGCAGAAATGCCCGACAGCATATATATATATATATATATATATAT
>JAECUM010040188.1:0-29258 GCA_016617855.1 Megalonaias nervosa | reverse complement strand
GCCCTATCAGTGTATTGATCCATCTGTACGAACAGAGCTAATTTGAGTTTACCAAACACTGTACTTGGATTTGGACAAAACTTCTTGTCGTTCCTTGTCTGTGAGTTTAAATTTAAAAATAGATCTTTACTTACCGATAAAATTGATACTGACTCCTGGAAACAAGACAATGTACTTTTATTTTAAATGCAGACAAACAGGTAACTACGGTCACGTCTAAAGGGGTCACGCCACAACAAAGGGTTTCCGAATGTCCTTAAATATTCCTGAATTCTTCAGCGGTAGAATATAATCGCACAGGCTTTGAGAGGACGATTTAGGACCAGTGATTAGGAGATAGGCGACAAATCTGTGGGTTTAAAATTTTGACCCAACCTGATCCCGAACCGTAGGCTTTTCAAGTCCTGATGACAAACAACTCCATGACAAATTAGGGCTATGATAAAAGACGACTTCCAATAAAGTCAGTCTACTCGAGATACTTAGAAATCCACTTGAACCAATTCACTAACATTATTCTGCAATTTCTTGATGTCTTTTATCGCAGGCATATCGGGTACGAACGCAAACTTCTCCGGGGGATCAAGCTGTTCCGGGGTATTTCAACTTACGAGCACGAAAATACTGTGCCCTAGATGTACAAAAGTAAATTGTAGTCTAAATAAACTGTTGTCTAAATATATACACACACCAAACAGTATGTTGAAAAGGTTGATCTCATTTCCATGCCATATTTAAAATCGAATGACAAGATATCTAATCTGTAGAAAATAAAATATATGCGACAGTGATTCCCATTTAGCCATTTCTTGTATAGGAGCAGGCTTAATAAAATCACACCTAAACGGTGGGTAAGTGTTAGTGAAGGTGTGGATCACACACACACACACACACACACACACACACTTATATGCATATGCATGTAGTATGCATGCAGGTAAATCACCTAATATACATGCAAATAAATAAGAACGTAAGTAAAATTGTTTAGTATGCATGTATGTATATATGCATGGATTCATGTGTTTACATAGATGTATGTATGTTCGAGTGCAGCCGTATGCATAGATAAAATAAAGCACGTCAGGTGGTGTGCATGCATTGTTGATGCTGTGCGTGGATGGGAGCAAGACCCTAATAAAATACTGTAGTGAAGGTTCAAACCATTCCGACGAGGAACACGTTTCTCTTTAATCATTGTTGATCCGTTTTGATGCGACTGTATGATATCACCTCTTCGACAGAAGTGTAAAAAGAGGTTTACCGTCTGTTCAAATAAAGAAAGATGGCGAACTTAGACGTAGTGTATAAATGGGTCTAGATAACGGAATGGAGGTCTTCAGATTCGTTCCAGCTTAACCGTTTTCGCACGTGAACAAGACCATATTTCTGGTTACACTTCTGTTGGGATCGACACCTTTGCTCACAGAGCCAAAACACACCACTCTTGTCAACCTCTACACCAGCTTCCTATCCGAATACAAAGAAATGGCAAGGTCAACGGATAAGCCCATTGTGAGCACTCACGTGGGCATACTATTTAAGGGCTATTGGTAATACGTATTGGCCTAACGGGTGGGTGGGTGGGGTATAGTCATATATCGCGTATAGTACGTAACGAGTTTAAAGTTATATATTATTATAACTGTCATCTTAATGTTCAAGGGAAAACTATTTTAAGGAAAATATATTTATATGAGCTAAAATAGGCAATTTAATATTGTATTGTACACGCAACAGATCACGTCATTGGGATGAGCTATAGCATTGTAATTATATTGTTGCATGAGCATTGTCAAGATGCAAGAAGCATTACATTTTTCGTATACATTGGGTCTTGCGTACATTGCATTTGGCAAACATCACGACGCCAGGTAATGAGGTTGCCATATTGGTTTTCTTCCAGTCAACCCGGTCCCTTGACTGAGTCATATTACATGCATACCTGTAACCCGATGGCTATCAAAATTTTCATATTGAAAATACTGTTGTGGTCGGTACTGATAATATCAAAGAGAATGACAAAACATTCCTGAAATAAACATTATAAAATGACTTAAATGCTTGTTTACATTTTACTGCTCTTCATCCAACTTTCACCGCATGTGCTTCTCTAAGTATTAATCCGCCAAACTTTATGTCTTCGGTATCATCAGTATTTCGGTCTTAATACCTGTATACAGATAATGAAAGTACTTGCTATTACATACTTATTCAAAATAAACATTATATGTATACATAAATAAGATGCATATTGAATTAAATTGAAATAGAACTATTATAGTTGTGGTATGCATTTCCTCTAGTGTGTGAGAAGGCATATCCCGCAAAACAAGAGTGTGAATCATATTAAGAAAAATACAAATTGTAACAAAACTACAAACTGATCAGGTATGATATGTGAGCAGTTGCATACTTTACAAGATGGTATTTAGTAGAGTTCTGGTGATGTCAGGATCGTTATTAATCGTGACTGTTAAATATGAACTCGTTTTCTTCCGACTAATACTGCACTCCCAAGGTCGTGCAGTATGACTCAGAAAAAAACCCTCGTTCATATTTTCCCATACAAATGCAGTAACTTATAAATACTGTGCAAAATAACTGTTCAATTGTATAAATTACATACTATAAACTGCAGATATAAAAGTCATACTGAGCATTATGACGTCAAGTGCGTCCACCATATTGTGACGTTATTAGACCCAAGACTAGTCTGCATAGGGGCAACTACAGCTAGAAAGACCAAGTACGACCATTATGTATGTATGTATGTATGTATGTATGTATGTATGTGGACTGGAACCATGCCGTCTTCCCTATCTTGCAAACGTATTGACAAAGGCAGCGCACTAGACTATAAATTTATATTGAATTCGATATAATAGTCTGCTGGGACGTAATAGTCTCGTTCAGTCTCAAAGAATTACAGTCTCACCAGCGACAACCAAAGCACGGTTTCGCTGACTACTGCGTCACACTTCCGGTGGTTCTCAGACCTCAACAAAATTCAACCAATATCTTAGAACAAAGTTCAAATCTTTCGTACTTTTTAGCCATTATGCACCGCGCGAACTTGACACAACCACTCCATAGGGCTCACAGTGGATTACCTGCCTTCGAAAGAGGACAATACCCTGTCACAATGCCGTACATGATGCCAAAATGCCACCTAGAGAAACTTGCTTTGATAGCTGAATCTCACTAATTTATATAGCATTTTCTACAATGATTTCAGTACATGAACGTGCGTGCGTGCGTGCGTGCGTGTGTGTGTGTGTGTGTGTGTGTGTGTGTGTCAGTGGCGTAGTGAGGGTACTTAGCGCCCGGGGACAAAACATAAACTTGGCGCCCCCTTCGAGTGCATCTGAAATAACAAATAGTTGTATTTTCCTCATTTCGGCGCCCCTGGCACATGGCGCCCGGGGACAACTGCCCCCCCTCCCGCCCTATCCAAGTTACGCCACTGGTGTGTGTGTGTGTGTGAGAGAGAGAGAGAAATTTGGATTTTTAACGTAGCTTTAACAATTTTTCAGTCATATCGCTACGATGTCTGCAGTGTGGCAGTTTATTGTGATGTCTAGCACTGGGGCATCATGTAGCACCATGTCACACCTAGTCACATTGTCACCACGCCGACCAGACCTAACACTAACTTCTTAATGCTGAGCGCCTAGCGAGGTGAATGTTAGTACCATTTTTATAAGTCTTTGGTATGACTCGGTCGGGATACGAACCCGCGAACCCCCACCCCACCCCCCACCCACACACACAATCCGAGGCTGACGCTTTAACCACTTTGGCCATCGGAGCGGTTAATAAATGAATGTAACTTTTTCTTTACCTAATACGTATGAGGAAAAAAAGTCCTGAATTACTGATTAGTTCAGGCAGGACAGAGGGCTGCCAACAGGCATCCTAACTTACGTTGTTTGGGTATCTATCCCCAGGTTTTGAATGGACCTCAATACGTGATTAGAGTGGGCAGGTAGCATCTAGCCAATGTGCTCATATACTAATGTGCTGATTACAATCTAAATGACCCAGGGATCAAAACAATATTATGGCAGCGATATATCCTGCAAGAGGTCGAGTTGTGAAGAGCGTTGCAACCAGCTAAGCTGCAATTCTTATTTGGGGCGGGGGGGGGGGAGGGAATGTGTTGTGGAAATGGCGTCATTGTTGTATGAGTGACGTCACTGACTAACCAATCTGAAATAGATTTTCCTATTTTCCGGTCTCTGTCAGTAGCTTGATACTCTGAGCCATGTACCAGCGATAACTGAGATAAGAATGGTAATGATCATAGGACCTTAAGATGTCTCCTTTGAAAAAGAGTGAACATTTTGAAGAACACGATTTCTATGGTAGTTTCCCAGCTTTGTGCATAAGCATTTTAAAATGTCACAAAAACTTATAATGTACCGTAGAAAGACCTATCGGAACCCATGTTATTCAAGCTAAGATGAATCCAAAATATGACCGTTCATGTAAACTGTTTCCTTGCATCACGTGCACCATTCACCATCATATCCTAAAATGTTATATCTTCCATAGTTCGTTATTGGAACAGAACGGAAGAGAACCGTCATTTCTCTCTTGATCACAAAGGACGTTGCAGATATGAAATGTTGAATGCTGGAACTAACAATTTCTTCATTATCTGTTCCATACAACAGACACATAGGGCAGGTATTTTTCAGCATCCTGTGTATAAGGGTTTAAACAATAGAAAACATTTTCAAATATATAAATTAAGCTGTTTATTGAAAATACTACATTCATCTCCAATTTCATGTCAAGCACCTGGCGGGCACAATCTGTTCTTTCTCTAAATATTGTATCAGGAGGGAGGACAACTTCCTAATTTAAGTATTGGGGTTGGGGGTGTTCGTCCGTATGGATTCGCTTTCAGACCTAGCCTACCGGCGATATTTCTACTTAGGTTTACTAGACTGGGTTACAGTATCAGATTATCGCAAGGCAGAGTTATATAAAGAATTGTCTCACTTTGAGTCAGAATCCCATGAAAGCAAGATTCCAGAATTAACACATGCACCCTGAAAAGAACATGCCTACAAAAGAATTATCGCTTTACGGTCAGCTAGGTTTATCGTGTTCCGTTAATACACTGGTAGGAATTGAGAAAACTGTATGGATAAATATCAATAGACAGTAGATTACTTGGTACTGACTCCAGAATAATGCTTGTTGGATAATGTGTTTGCTTCAGACCTCTCATTAGGATACAGAAAGAGTTATTGTTCTAAAAGGAATGGCGATGTACCTCGTATTTATCAAGCAAGGATTGCAAGGCAGGTTCACTGTATTGGAGATAGGACAACGTTTCGATACGTGTAAGCCACAGTGATTTGGAAAACTTTTGAGAACAATTGAACTTGAAAAGGTCATATAATAATAATAATAATAATAATAATAATAATAATAATATAGTTTAAAAGAAAGTATACTGGTGACGTAAAATGTTTATTCTGTTCAAATATCACAAAGCATCGCCCATTTCGTTTTTGACCAAAATATTAACATTATTTCTCTCTTCTCTCTCTCTCTCCCTCTCTTTCTCTTTGTCTCTCTCCATTTAATACAAGTATTACAGAGTCTGTCATGTATGAAAGTATGCAAATTTGTGAGATAATATTAGTTTCTTTTCTCTTTGATCAAAGTGTCGCAAAGATAACATCTTTATTTAATGTGTTTGAACAATTACACGTATGTTTTGTCATTTAAATTACTAACTCTGCAGCAAGTTTTACGAATAAGTTAGCTTCCCGTGGGTCGGTGATTCTTTCAGGCGGTTTTCCCGGGTTCTTCCTCCACCAGTTATAATGGCCACCATGTATAGCCTATTTTATGCTGAAAAATGGCGTTAAACCCCATAACAGCAATGCCAACTAAACAAGATACACGTATCCTTCTCCTGTCGCAAGGAAAACTCATATCAGTATACTCTCCCAAAGCTTCAGCCCCTCTTGTTTGTCTGCTTTGATTCCTGGTAAATCTTTCTTAATTGCTATAATTATCCAATTCGCGAATTTGTGTGGATACAAACTTTATAACGTCTTTTTTCCTATTGCATGGACAATCAAGTCATTATTGGGTCTTTTCAGAAGGAATAAAAAAAAATACTTAAGCTTTATCAGCATCTGAGCTACTTGTTTACGTGAGAGATGAATAAACAATGATCCCTCTCCAAGGAATCTCGTATCTTTACAGATCTCTCTCTCTCGCTCTCTCTCTCTCTCTCTCTCTCTCTCTCAGACACACACACACACACACACACACACACACACACACACGTGTCTGGCAGACCGATCTGCATGAAATCTCCTGGGATTGACTATTTTCATCTTTTCATCGTCCCCTTCTCCTCCCCGATTTTAGTGTCCTCTTGAGTCACTTACACAGTCACAGCAACCCTAGTAGTAATATACACGACTTTCTTTTGTTTGGAAACGTACTCTTTCTAGTCCTCCGACATTTCCAAATCATCCGTCAGAAAACCATATGGCAATAGCACGAGAAAACAATTGGTTTCCGTGCTGCTTCATTGGCATAACACGTTTTATCATTAACAACATATCGAAAAGTTTTATACATTTTGTAAATTTTTATACAGCTCTCCCCAGTGTGTAAATAAATAGGGCCTAGCTTAAGTGGCTTATTATTTAGTCCAGTTATTTATCAGGACCTAGAACTGTTGACAAATTTAAACGTGTAGGCGTCCAACTGATTTCATATCTAACCACACAATTGTTCATATCTATTCAGAAAGTAGACAAGTAGTATAGTGGGGAACTTGAGCGGCAAGGGGCATCCGGTGTTAAAACGCGTAAATAGATTGAATATCAAAACGGGGAAATTAATGTTAGGCTTCCATATTGGAGAAGAAAAATGTATTGTCTAAAAGTTAGTTAATAGGTCTATTTTCATATGTGGTGAATCTGTGTAGTTAGAAATAGTAGCAATGCTAGGATGTGTTTGGCGAGAAATGTGAGAGTAGCAATGCTAGGATGTGTTTGGCGAGAAATGTGAGTTTATCGGCACTCTAACTGAACTCTGTGTCACGCAGAAGTTTTTCTTTTTCTTCTTTCCAACAGTAAGATTATGTCTGGTAGTAACATATTTGATAGATTTTGGCGGGAAATATGAGTTTGCCTGTACCCTATCCAAATGCAATATTTTGTTTTGCTTTAGAAGTATATGGACATATAAGTACATCGACGCGCTGTATGTATCGTAACCTTTGTGTATGTGTGTCTGTGAGTGTCTGTCTGTCTGTCTGTGTGTGTGTGTGTGATAAAATCCACACTTTTTTCGGGTCATTAAATAATTAGTAGGGTTCGTTATCATAGCTCTGAATATCATACTGAGGACGATTTTCTTTCCTGACAAATATGTGACTTTTTGTTATGAGTACAAGCATGCTGTCTGCAAGTGGAACACACTGTTAATAATTCGCAAGAACTTTCTGTTGTTGGAATTGTTTCATGCAATGCCGCTCGTAACATGTTTGACTAACGAGCATTAGTCTGCAGGTATAGCATCGAATCGTTTAATTTCCTTCAGGAACACATGGTCTAGATGCTAAACAAACCACGATATCTTTCTCCATAACGAACATGGTGCTCCCGGTTGCTAAATCCTTGGTCACATTCGTTGCACTGGAGCTCTATTCAAGATATGCTGTGATACAAGTAAAGTAATAGCATCGAAATTATTTTGTGATGATAAATGTGAGCGTAATTTTCCTCCTGGAGATTGGGACCTCAAAATAAGATATCTCCACGAAGGAGCCGAAGGTCCACTTTCAATATATAACGAAAGTGACATCACGATCCGCTGCAGTCTGATTGGAAAACAGAAAACATGCCCTGATTAAATTATGCAACACTCGTTCTGATTGGTGGATCTTCCCTATCAGTTTCGATCCTCCCGTAACTGCATATAGAGACTCGTTCGCCTATTGCGTCATGTGTTCTAAAAAACATGACGTTGACGAACGTAGAGTCATCAGCCATTTTTTCCTGTATCTTCTTAAGTCCATACTATCCAGTGCATGTGAAGTCATTGTGGGTAATCACGAAAATTATAGGCACTGCTATATGGAATAAAAGAGTGTATGTGGACCGGTGGTGGTGTCTGAAGAGAGTATTGGTCTATGTCCGTGTAATGAGGAGAAACTTAAGAAGAACAGTGAAGAGATGCCACCTGTGTTAACCTGTTTTGGTTAACCATCCCAACTGCCCTTTTTGGGACGACCAGATTCTTAGAAAAGACATACCAGTCAATCATTATCAATATGTATGTTTTTGTATATATCAATTCGTAACTAACACTTGCCCACTTCATTTCTGCGTGTGATAGTATGTTTGTGTACGTGTGAACACTCCTACCTTTGTGCGTGATTGTAAATAAGTACAGTATGTTTGTATGCCTAGCGTGTGGTTTCACCCCACCCCCCTTTCACATACTATATTTTGTGTGATAGCATATACGTGTGTTTGTGCATATTCCTGCTTGTTCGTTGGTTAGTAGCTATGGGCATTGGTAACACAAACGGCATGTTGTTTTGTAAGTGTGGGTATTGTATTGCTAGTGTTGGATAGTAACTGTGGGGTATTTATTAGCATATAACTATGTGTTTTTTTACTCATGACGGCGTGATGGATAGTAAGTGTAGGGTGTTTGTCAGTAGATGATTGGGTGTTGGTCACTGGAAACGACGTATTGGATAGTACGTGTAGTTTTAACATCTCATTTCTAATTAGAGGCCATCGAAGCCCACATTGTTAAATTAAGGCCAGAGAGTCTCACAGTGTTAATTCCCGTTAGAGACTAGAGAACCCTCGAAGTTAAATAACAGAAGCAAGCGAGCCATATCTGAGACCGTATTATCCAATTATATAGGAACAGTTCATGATCCTATTCAAAAGAGATATAGTCTTTCATGGTATGGGTAATGGTTGATATATCGATAACACACTTGCACACCAGTTTTCCACCCCTAAGGTTTCATGTTTGATCCCTGTTTTTAATAAGCGTCAGAGTTTGGGACAGACTAGTCAATATTTGTTATTTCTCCCAAAGGTTTTACGCATGATGTATTATATGGTCTTTGTTATCATAAATACTTCAATTCAGAAGTTGTTTAAGGAAAATTGACAACGTCTTTAGATTTTGGTAGCAGCAATTTGTTACCTCTAGACATAGAACATTTCTACTTTCTTTTCAAACTTCTTATTAACGGCTTGATACACGACATACATAAAACTGTTTTTCATTTATGTGTAATTACCCGTATCTACGGTGTTCTTTTTCACTGATTCAGATTTCGCGTGCTCATGTTAATAATAACTATGTATTTCCAAAGTCGCCTTGGGCAAAGAAAATGTAGACTATCTTGTGTGTGTGTGTGTGTGTATGTGTGTGTGTGTGTGTGTGTGCAGTGGCGTAGAGAGGGTACTTAGCGCCCGGGGACAAAACATAAACTTGGCGCCCCCTTCGAGTGCATCTGAGATAACGAATAGTTGTATTTTCCTCATTTTGGCGCCCCTGGCACATGGCGCCCGGGGTCAACTGTCCCCTCCCCCGGCCTCCCCAAGCTACGCCACTGTGTGTGTGTGTGTGTGTGTGTGTGTGTGTGTGTGTGTGTGTGTGTGTGTTTCCTTTAACAAGCGAAGTCATTTTTTTTGCTTCACTGTCTACTCTGACCATTACCCATAGGCCATTTTTTTTTTACTAATTGCACGTTCTGATGTCGACTTTTCTTTCTTTCTTTCCTGAATAATTGTTCGTGACCGATATTTAATGCATTGAACGGGTTTGTGAACGAATCAGTTGAATGATCGTGGATGTAA
This sequence comes from Megalonaias nervosa, assembly GCA_016617855.1. Classification (NCBI taxonomy): domain Eukaryota; kingdom Metazoa; phylum Mollusca; class Bivalvia; order Unionida; family Unionidae; genus Megalonaias; species Megalonaias nervosa. Next base: position 19,380 of record JAECUM010040188.1, on the reverse strand, counting down.
TGTCTTTTCGAAAAGTGAAGAATGAGACCATTTGTTGTCGCGCTGATATCAGTAATAAATGCGACATAACAGCCACTTTTCGGGGGTGGGGGTGGCGGCGGCTTCTTCAACATTTTCTTAAGTTGATAGTTAAATTGGCCTCTATCGACAAGTGACCTCTGTTGGCAGGTTTAGCTCTCCAGCTTGGTTCACGACGAATTTATGTAATATGAATCGAATAGCATTAGCATTATTATTATTAGTATTTTCATTATTATTATTATTATTATTATTATTATTATTATTCTTTCAAAAATTTTATTATTATTAGCAGTAGTAGTATGCTGCCAAGATACATGTATTTAGTTTAGCTGCTTAGCAACAAGAAATAACAAAATGTGACGAAAAAAGTTTTACACAAGGATATTGTATTCTCACTTGACTTTTTCGACTTGCCAATGACAATAGTGTTATCTTCTCTCCTGTAGAGAAATAACTGTGCATTTATCAGTACCTGACTCTGCTTGAAATGTAATGTCTCATAAAACCAACCTGATAATTTGAATACACAGCCATCAAATCAAGTAAACTACAACTCTGTATATGCATTCATCTCTCTCTGTCTGACTGTCTGTCTGTCTATCTGTTACACACGCAAACACCTTTATCTCAATATCGGTAGAAATGGCTCTTAAATAAAATTACTAATTGACAGCTTGCATACAGTTTTGAAGCACACTATTGGCTGAAGGCACGGTGAAACCATTATTTGGTTAAGACATACGTTGCCTCTGACCGCAGAAGACAGGTGACCGCTGATTACATGACATTATACAGGAAAATTGCCGAGGAGAAATCATAATGGCCGTCGTTACCAGGTGACCGCAGAAGTCAGGTGATCGTTATAACAAGTTTGACTACTTTCATATTTAAAAAGTGTTGCCTGTCTCATTGGTTAATAGCATTGGTGATCAACATTTTAACCCAACAAGCATACTGATAAATCTCAAACACTTTAACATAATTTGTAATAACTTTTATAATCCTCCCAAGTGTGTGCTGAAGATAAGCGTAATTTCTCCATCTTTCAGTCCATGTCGTCGCCAGTAGTTTCAGTAAAGATGAAGGACGGCATAAGGGCATTTTCGTCGACTTCAGTGTATTGAGCGAAATGACTATAAAAGGCGCCTGCGAGTAACCAGGTTTTAGACTTTACACTTCTGAGTCGATACTGGAATGTAGAATTGCCAAAGGGTCTATCGAAGACGGCATGTGCAAACCAGGTAAGATCTATAGGGATTCAATGTTATACCATTCACGCTGTCAGTAATGAGCCCGGGACGATCTAGAGACTACCGGAGATAGTTTCAGACTAGTTCCAGTGGCAGATATGCTTAGTGTACCTCGACAATATAATAAATTTTCGACGCACGTTCGAAAAGAACGTGGTCAGTCTTCGAAATGTCTTTGACATGGCGCTAGAAGCTGGCTAAAGCTCAGGAAATGTTGCTTGTTTCCGCAGGGTCAAATATTTGGGATATATTATGTTGGAGGCGGTGAGACGAGCAAATGAAAAGCTAGTATCCGCCGTAGTCGACTTGAGATATATAGTCTCGCGAAGATCTTCGCAGTTTCCTAGGAACATGTTTATACTAGAGTCAATTCATGAAGGATTTGCTGATATTTGCTCTTAGCCTACACCAAGAGACGGAAAAATGGAAACCTTCTGTCTGGACTGAAAGTTTTCAGTCTTATTCCGACCAGTTAAAGATACAACTGACGACTGGCCCTAATTTTTTTGTTTCCAGACCCTGGAAAGTCCTTCATTATTGACACCAACGTGAGTGATATTGGAATCCCAGTCATCATACTGCCAGGAGACAACGGATGTGAGTAGATTGTAGCTTATGCAGTCCGTTTGCAAATGAAAGAAGAAAAAGATAATGCAAAGCACGAAAGGATTTGTATTAGGCTGTATTTGTCACTAAACGTGTGAAACATAACATACATGGAGGGAATATTTTGATCTAGACAGACAACATCTCTCTGAAGGTCCACCTGCAAAATGATGCAAGGTGTTGTTATAATATCAATTTGAAATTCATGGCGCTGATAGGTTGCATCGTAATGTATGATGCCCTTTCCAGAGGTCCATGTAAACAGCGCTGTTTTCAAGTTGGGTTATCAGTCGGTGACCATAGCACAAAAAGAAGCAACGACCATCCGATGACAGTCAAAGAACGAAGCGATGCAATGAATGTGTTAGTAGCTGTGATATAAATGTCATAAATCTGATGAGGATATTGCAGTTTTCAAAGACTGGATTCAAAGCAAGCAACGTCCACCATCGAAGGAATTCACAAGATATTTTGCATGTTGGTCAAGAATCTCTGGAGCCTATGGAATAAATATAAAGAACACCAAACTTCGTTTCAGTTGGAAATCGCGTGACGGGGGATAAAGTCACAATAAAGATATTGTTTCAAGAGACAAAGAAATTATATTCTATTATGGTGTATAATTCGCGCAGTGGAAGATGCCTCGGCATCAGAAAAACTTCGGAGATCAGAAAAGGTTATTAGTGAGTCGACTACAGCAAAACGTACGATTTGTGGTGTCAGAGATGTGAAGCCTTTGTGAAACGAAAATCGCCATGGCAGAAAGAAAACCTTCAATGCAAAAACCAAGAATGGAAAAGTTTGCATTTTTTTGGTCGCTGACTACATTACAAAATCAACTGAGGTGTTCGCATTGCCTTGCCAGGAAGATACGGTCGTCGAAAAACTGATAGTGGAGGAGGTCATAATACGTCTCGGCGTGCCAAACCAGACCATCACGGATTAAGGTCGTCATTTCTAGAGCGAACTTATTCGTGCAAACTGTATATAAATTATTTTGTCATTGTTTGAGCTTATATTGCATTTTATTTTCGCCGTGATGTCCCATGAAAATGTTTTGGGGTGCATTCATATGAGCGTTGAAACACATAGTTTAAGAGAAGTGGTTTGCATGGCCGCGGGCAGGGTAGGACAAGTAGGACTAAATTCCGATAGCCCACAACGGTCACGCGGGCCCATCATCGAAGAGAAGAAATTTTTTGTGTAATTCATAGGGGCATAACAGAGAATTTTTCCTATGGTCTACAAATCCTATCTACGGCCCTGGTGGGTTGTATAACAAGAAAACACGTGCAATAATTTTAGTTCATTTAAAGATAAAGCATTACATATTAAATGTAAGAGGGGTTTGTTTCACCATCTAGTGTTTGTTCCTTTAGTCACGTGATCCCACCTGTTCAGTAAACATACGGGTCAACTGTGTTTGTGAGGTTGATATGGAATAAGCAAGAGTTAGATTATATAAGAAGTCCCCTAAAATTGAGGTACTGCAAGCCTCCCAACCGGAGCAATCACTTTTGGTCGTATTATAGCTGAATAGGATAAGGACGAAAGACCTATCACAAAGGACAGAGATAGGTCTATCGTCGAACAGAACAAGATAGCTCCACGGCCCGTTATGAAAACTCGGGAGATCTTGTATATCTTGTACTTTCCAACAACATATATTGCTATTGAAATTCTATCTTATTTCGTCGTCTCTGCCCGGCTCCCAGTCGATCTTGAAGAAAGTGCCATTCAGACCACGCTCAGTCGGCGACTCAGACCGGCAGTTGGCAACATGGTCAAGGAGTTTTGGAGAACGACCAGGTTGGTGACCGGTGGCGAGCATTAGCCAGAGATACAACAAATCCTGCTGGCGAAGATCTGTCATATTCTGGAGCGCCAGACCATAGGCTTAGACGGATACAGAGGTGTTCCGATCCAACATCAATACCTATACAAAGATCCAGAAAAGAAGAGATTCGGGGTTGTGTGGAAAACTTATTAAAAACAATATCTAACTTAAATGTATGCTTTCACGACTGTGTTCACTAAATCACTATTTACTATCTTAAATTATAAATTATAAAAGACCTGGAACTATGGAGATTTATATAGACTGGAAGATTTTGTTTTGTTCCATTTTGAGGACTTTTTTCCTCATCAGATATTAAATGGACAGATGGGAATGATAATAAGAGCGAAAAATATTATTTGTTTCAGAAAAAAAAAACAACAGTATTTCAATCAAAATCCTTTGCCCAATCCGACCTAACGAAAATAGAAATTTTGTCGCTTGCATGGCATTGCGATTATTGTTACTGTATATCAACCAAATGTTGACAAATCTTGTTGCATTTGATTGGATGCTTAGACAGATTATATTCAGAGTATAATCAGCTTTTGATTACTGACTGCAGTGATCTAATCAATTCAAGTGATGGCAGCATCTCAACAGCGGCACAAACCGACCAGTACCATTTTATCGGTGATGGTTGAGGTTGTAACCTCTCATTACGGTATCTTCACTTCAATTTCATCCGACCGATTTGTATTCCGCACGTGAACCCTAATATTAGACTGCCGCTTGGAACAGGCGCGATGAAAATGAACAGCCATAATTAGCAATGCCAGTAGTTTACGTCAGGGACTCGACAATCCTTCTATCATTCATGCAATGAGACATACTCGGTGTTTTATATCGATTACTCATGCCGAGCATAGGATTCCGATTAATCAACGTTTACTTATATAGTTTCACACAATTTCAAAAAAAAAAAAGATAAAAAAAAAAAAAAGATCAAAGCAATACATTTTTCTGACAGTGGCAGAATGCTGTAACATCGTCTAAAGCGACCAAACAATCTTGTCAACGGTTGTACTAATATTAGTACCCTACTTCGAGGACGGGGTACTAACATAAGCCTTTGTGTATCAATGGAGCACCCTACTTCGTGGACTCGGTACAAACATGAGCTTTTGTGTATCAACGGTGCAGCTGGGTGTGATTCCTACCGGAAGCTTTTACAGTCTACTATAAACATTTTGAACATGTTCCTCATATATGCTGAAAGAAATTAAATAATCCTCTTATCTATTACAAGAATTGCTGCATATCATTGTAGAAATACGTGTAAAATATTGTTAACCTTCTTTATCGGATATTTTCTTTTGAATCGTCCGCCAGACTGTTTAATAATTGTAATGATATATGCTGAAAGCAAAATTCGCAAACGTTCAGGTTACATAGTTACTCAGGTGTATTTGTCACGTATTCATATATTACCTGAATCGAATTAGCATTATTTCAAAGAAGTAAAATTGGCAGAAAATGGAAATTTTAGTTGTCTTTTATCTGATAATTTACATTACTAAATTTGACTCACGAAATAAAATTTCAAAAATCAGGAGTATTAGGGTCATCTCACAAAACACTTGTTTATTTGCTCGGTACCTCTATGCTACCTAAATTTAATTGGCATTGTCTGCAGGTAATCAAAAAGGCGTATATTATAAGTTTAGCTATCTTGTTTGCTTTTTGTTTGTTTTTGTTGTTGTTTTACTTGAAAATTTGCATTACCCTGATGCAAATGCTAAACATGGCTTGCAAAATTCACGAAAATTTATACAATATATAGATACCTCAGACAGATCTACTTTGTCTGACAGGTATATACGTATTACTTTGTCTGACAGGTATATACGTATTACTTTGTCTGACAGGTATATACGTATTACTTTGTCTGACAGGTATATACGTATTACTTTGTCTGACAGGTATATACGTATTACCAGAGACTAATTCGCATTATTTGCGGGTAACCTAAATTTATCTTAATTTGGGTGAAAATTGCGGCAGGTATCTACAACACATCAGATAAAGTATGTTTCAGGTAGTGCTAGTTAAAAAGTAAGCAAAACTGTGCAAAGTTCACGTGAGATTTAGTTACCGCAAACTTATCATTACCTGACAATATAATTACCATGGTTTAAATAAGCAAATTAAAACTCGGCTCGGGAAAATCTATCCCATAATATTATAACTAAACCTGAATCGTTTGCAACAATCGAAAGTGTTCTTGACGGAATAAATAGAGAGTGAGAGGGTTTAAACAGATACGCAGAAGGCTGAGTCATATATGAAAACACGTGTACAATATAAATTTCTTGTTTAAACAAATTATTCAGGATCTACATTAATTTATAAATAACCCCAAATAAGGCATAACTTACATAGGCACAACAGGCAAGAAACAAACAACAAACAAAACCAAAAAATAAAACACTGGTCTAAAATTTCACGATGATCACGTATCATTTCTCTGAGTCATTTAAATATGTGTTACTGTTTTACTGATATAATTTCTTTCCTTTTAGTTTCGCAAAATCTTTGTACTTGTTTTCACCCTCACTCGTCCATTTTGTCTTTGAATAAACAATTGATGTACAAGAAAATTATACATCTGATGTAAGGGTAAAGTCAGTTGCTTTTTCTATGAAACGATTAAGTTTACAGTTTTCATGACCACTAGTAATCTTTTGGCACCACACAATTGTAATGAAAATTAGTAATCTTATACCACTAGAGTTTTCATTAACACAGGAATCTTTCGACAATATAAAGTTTTCACGAACATTAGTGTGTGATTTTAGCAGTATACAGTTTTCAGGAACACTAGTACCTTTAAGCACTATACAGATTTTATGAACACTAGTAATATTATATCACTATACAGTTTCATGAACATCTGTAATTTTTTGGCACTATACAGTTTTCACGAATACTGCCAATACTATAGCATTATACAATTTTCATGAACATTACTAATCTTTTTGCATTATACAGTTTTTTTTTTTTTTTTTTTTGTTAATGCTAGTAATATTTTGGCTCTAAGAAGTTTTCATGAACACTAATCTTTTGGCACTACAAATAACTTCACTTGACTTGAATCTGATGCAGCAGAGATCTGTACTAGTTGCAATCCGCTATCACTCCTTTCCTTGGAATTATGAAACTGTCTGCTTCTTTGCAACTTCGTATCCTGACTCGAGGAACAAATTTCAGAATTCGACTGAAGAACTGACAAAATGTCGCTTTATTTGTGGTTTACTTTGCAAATAAATCAAATAAAGGTATTACCGATTTTACTGTCATTATAAGAATACTTTGATACACTGCTCTTGTAAAATAAAAGATCGGCACACAAGGCCTAAAATTGTACGAATCTCACGAACTTCGAACTTATGAGCTGATAAAAATTAGTTTTAGAAATCTTAGTAACAGTTGTAGCAATGCCAGTTTGACACTAAAATTAGTGTAATATGTATGTATGTATGTAGGTAGGTACGTATGTATGTATGTATGTATGTATGTATGTAACTCTCATCTTTGGGCATAATCTGGATTGTAAGTGATTAGGGGACAAGACAAATGTAGTGACAGTAGACAATGAATCTAGTGAGTTGAGAATGTAATGAAACAACAATTGTTTTGTGCAAGAATGTGTATTGGATTGGAACAAAAGATATGTACTGAAGCAATAAATGTTATGAAAGAAAAAGCTTTGGGAGAGAAAAATGCAAGGAATATATATCGGGCAAGAAAAATGTAATTGTTTTAAAATGTTGAGACGGTCAATGTAGTACACGAATAAATGCAGTGAAAGAAAACGTGTAAGAGACCTAAAATGTATTGGGTAAGACAATGCTAGTGAGTTTAAAACATGTAGTGGTTATAAAATGTTTTGAATCATTGCATGAAGTTGACAAGAAAATGTAGTGGGTACGAAATGTGTGTGTGTGTGTGTGTGTGTGTGTGTGTGAGAGAGAGAGAGAGAGAGAGAGAGAGAGAGAGAGAGAGAGAGATTTGGATTTTGAACGTATCTTTAACAATTTTTGTCATATCGCTACGATGTCTGCAGTATGACAGTTGATAGTGGTGTCTAGCACTGGGGCATCATACCGCAGACATGTAGCATGATGTCCCACCTAGTCACATTATCCTGACACCAGGCCGACCAGTCCTAACACTAACCTCTTAATGTTGTGCCTCTAGCTAGGCAGCTGTTAGTACCATTTTTATAAGTCTTTGGTATGACTCGGCCGGGGTTCGAACCCGCGTTCGAATGGCGGATCCTACATGAACATTTTTTTTTTTTTTGTGGTCAATTTATGCAACACAGACTCTGTCATTAATATGCCATATTACATTTAAAAGTTAGAACAAAACTCCACATCTATTCATTCATTCTAGCCGAAAATATTCTGTGTAAATCTGGTTGCTTCCAAGCGAGAGATTTGGCACTGGTTTGCTGTCAGGGTTCAGAAGAGTGATCATAATGAGCTGTAAACCAGTCAAAACCAAGAATTGCATTGGCACTGGAAAATAATAGCAAAGGGAATGCGTAGCAGTCAAGCCAGATAAACGCCGTTCAAAAAACGTCTTATTGCCAACATGTAATGTGAATTTTTCTTGCTAAGAATGGGATTGGTTGACAAAGGGTTTATCTGAACCACATTTTATATCATTCAATTACTAACTTTGTACTTCAGTAGGTTTACAAGTCGAAAGAGAGAATATTTTTTTGAAAGGTTTTTTAATGTTTGACACGATAGTGCGAGAGTGTCATGTGTATGTATGTATCTTATTTGTGTGTTTGCTTGTACGATTTTGTGTTAAAAGTACCACCATGACGGCCAATTCTGCGAGTCGGGTAATTCTGCGCAACGATACGACATTCCTGTAAACATTGGATCACGTGTAGTTTTTGGTTGAATATCCAATTTGCATCAAGAAAGAACGATCGTCTTTTTATGAAGGAAGTGATATTCATAAAGTGTACAAAAATATCCCACATTTATATCCTAATTGCATATGAAAATGTCATTTCTAAATGACAACATGAAGACCCGCTCCATGACCGTCTTGAACTTGTAACCCAGAAAATCCTATTTACTATGTATCTTTTCGAATCATAAAATAAATACATTATATAAAAGATAGAAATGCATACCTTAAAACAATACTGCATTTTAATCCAAGTTTCCAATTTTACAAGTTGTCCCACATATAGTTTTATCGTCTGTTATACAACACGCCAACTTGACGCTCGAACGGGCTTCTCAAGAAATTGACAGGCTATAGTCTGTTTCTAAATTCTTTAGTATTTTTTTTTCCTCCCCATCAACGAGAAATTGTAAACACATTACATCCTATTCGTTGTTGGTTCTCTTCGACATAATAGCTTATTTTTTTTTAATTATAAAATGCTGAACTTTACTGATTTTTTTTTACACGATCAGTTTAGTTTGCTTCGTATCTCTTGCTATTTATTGGCATTGTTACGTTGAATTTTGTAAAAGCAGCTATAAACCTGACATAATTACTCAACGAAATCCTGACAGAAACAGTCCAAAGTAATGTATTTAATTTCCATAGCCCGATTAATAAACATTACATCTTTCAAAGTTATGCGTAGAATAGGCTGACATATCGCGAGTCTTTATCTATTACCTTACTTAAAGTGTCCATTAAAATTTTCATCTATTACCCTACTTATAATGTCCATTAAAATCTTCATCTATTACCCTACTTATAATGTCCATTAAAATCTTTATCTATTACCCTACTTATATGTCCATTAAAATCTTCATCTATTACCCTACTTATAATGTCCATTAAAATCTTTATCTATTACCCTACTTATATGTCCATTAAAATCTTTATCTATTACCCTACTTATAATGTCCATTAAAATTTTCAACTATTACCCTACTTATATGTCCATTAAAATCTTCATCTATTACCCTGCTTATAATGTCTATTAAAATCTTCATCTATTACCCTACTTATAATGTCCATTAAAATTTTCAACTATTACCCTACTTATATGTCCATTAAAATTTTCAACTATTACCCTACTTATATGTCCATTAAAATCTTCATCTATTACCCTGCTTATAATGTCTATTAAAATCTTCATCTATTACCCTACTTATAATGTCCATTAAAATTTTCAGCTATTACCCTACTTATAATGTCCATTAAAATTTTCAACTATTACCCTACTTATAATGTCCATTAAAATCTTCATCTATTACCCTACTTATATGTCCATTAAAATCTTCATCTATTACCCTACTTATAATGTCCATTAAAATCTTCATCTATTACCCTACTCATAATGTCCATTAAAATTTTCATCTATTACCCTACTTATAAAGTCCATTAAAATCTTCATCTATTACCCTACTTATAATGTCCATTAAAATCTTTATCTATTACCCTACTTATATGTCCATTAAAATCTTCAACTATTACCTTTCTTACAGTGTCCATTAAAATCTTTATCTATTACCCTACTTATCACGTCCATGGTCATTAAAATCTTCAACTATTATCCTACTTATAATGTCCATTAAAATCTTCAGTTATTACCCTACTTATAATGTCCATGATCATTAAAAGTTTCAACTATTACCCTATTTATAATGCCCATGGTCATTAAAATCCTGAACTATTACCCTACTTATAATTTCCATTAAAATCTTCAACTATGCCGCTACTTATAAAGACCATGGTCATTAAAATCTTCAACTATTACCCTACTCATGATGTCCATTAAAATCTTCAGCTATTACTCTACTTATAATTTTTCACCCATGCAACAGAGAAATCTACCTGTTTTGCTAACCTTACTTTTCTTATCTTAGTCAGGTTATCTCAGACCAGTCGTCTCAGTCATAGTGTCCACCCGCCAAGGACTATTTTGTCAAGGGACGCAATCATTGTTGTCTTCTGCTTAGCCTGATAGAGTTGTTTTCGATCCAACCAACGCCGACACTTAGGGATATTTACCAAAATAGTTTTTGGAGGAGAGAAAGAAATAACTTAAAAAAATAAGATTTTTTAAAATATTTTTTTAATTTTTTTTTTAAAAAGTCGATAAAGATAAAACAAAAAGAAAATGGACTACAAGCTAGGGAACATCTTGACTCTTAAAGATAGTAGAGCAAAAATCGTAAATGTTTACCCCATTGTGCCCCAGCTGAATTAAACATGTACCTGCAACCATTAATGACAAATAATGCACTTACCAGTCAGAAGGAATCATTTATCCGTCCACACGTTCCACAAGCAGATTTCCCTGTAGCATATACTTCCACTACTAATAGCATCATTTGCCATATTTCCAAGACACAAAATATAAATTTTTCAAGAAACCGTTAAGTCCGGAACGTTGTGTTGTCGTGGTACTTAATGTTCTTATCGGTACATATTAAAACGTTTGCTATTACTGCTTACTTATAATCTGTAAAGTTTCTATGACTTTCCCTCTTTCTATTCCTATTTAAAAAAATCTTTGTCAATCGAAGCGCGTACGTGTAAATAAACAGCATATAATGACTGACCCAGATTAACGAAACATACGGGAACAACTCTATATTATCGCGGTATTTGCCCAACTTACGTATGGTAGCACGCAGGTATAATAATAAACATAAATGGCAACTTACCTATGATAAGGAATGTCCACGTTTGTACTGGCAGAATATTTCCACAAAAACCAAACAAAAGGATCCAATGATCAAATGGAACACACGAATGCAATTAAAGTGGAAATCCGTGATATATAAAACATTACAAATTAAAAACAATTATTATTTAACTTTATATGAATTTTAGATGCATTGTGGGAAAGAAATATAAATATATAAAAATTATTATTATTATTATTATTATTATTATTATTATTATTATTATTATTATTATTATTATTGAAACATTACTGATTCCCAGACAGTTTAACTGTTATTGTATTCTTATTTACCTACAAGAAGTATGATCATAAGCAACATTTTATAAATTTTGGTCCATATTGGCTACCATGGAATAAAATTGCAAAACTTTGTAAGGATTACCATCAGTATGTGACCTAGAATCATCAATCATCAGACGATACACTAAATATATTTCCTAATCACAACCAATTTAGTTATAGCAAGTTCTACTGGAGATTTGTACATGATGATCAACAGAATTGCATGCACTTTACAAAAAAAGTAATATTCATTCTTTTTCAATGTAAACTTATAAAAAAAATGTTGAAATTTTAGAGGAAATTGTGCTATAAGATATTTGCGTCCTTACTGGCTACAGCTTTACATCTGTAAACAACCGCTAGCCCGCGCGTGTCCAAAATTAAGCGGAAAATCCCTTTTGCCGCGATAATATAGAGCCCGCAATAACACAGCGTTGGGGGTAAAAAGTAATAAGTTCATTACATGGTTATCCGCTTGGATCTGTATTTGAATGGTGTTTCATACACAGGGGTAATTTTACAATCAGTATTAATTACAACACGAGTATGTCACAAACAGTTTCATCTCCTCCAAAGAAAAGGAGAGTGATATACTATAGTGACACAGATCTCTAATTACCCATGAATAATACAACGCATGGTCACTCATTGTACTTATTACTCTTCGTTATGGCCTATATAGAGCTGTTTAACCATTTTCGTTTCGTTATTTACAATATAACTTTTTCTAAATTGGAACTGATGAAAATGAAGCATTTTCTTGTAATCAATATTAATTATTTATAGTTAATTTCATATAACATCCATGTATTAAATGTGATAACACCTCAGTACTATCAAACGTTTTATGTTATTTGTCTTGGTCACGCTTAAAAATTGTGTACTTCGGATGGAACGGTCACGCCACAGCCCCCATTAACGTATTTGTATTAATGCGCCGCATGTAAACATTTGCGCGTGAACTATATTGCAAAACTGAAGAATGTTTTTCACTTTAAAGGAATTTATCGGGTGAGAAAAATAATCTACGTTGGGGTTTGCACCGAGACAAGGAAATTCCAGCCGCGGAGTTACATGATGTCTTGCCACTCGGCAATCCTCGTGGGGAGACAAATAATGAAACCCCTTGACTGGGATTTCCTTGTCTTGGTGCAAACCCCAGCATAGATTCTATTAGTCCATGGTCATTAAAATCTTCAACTATTACCCTACTGTACCTATACCAATCCACAATGTTAAACATAAGATGTTTCAAACATTACACATCCTCTTGTACAAACCCACAATGTTAAAACATTAATGAATTTGTAGGTTCAGAAGGAAATCTCACGTTAACTTTTAACGTTACATTTCCCTTTGTACCAATACCGACCCACACTATTAAACACATGGATGTTTAACATCACACAGCCCACAGGATCCATAGAGGCCCATTTAATAATTTCCGTAATTTTAACATTACATGATCTTAATTACCAGTAGATCCAAACCGACCCACTATACAAATGAATATTACTGTTATCGAATTGTCCAATATTGCTTCCACTCTCGTCTGGGAATATTTTTATACGGTGCAACGTCATGGTCAGAATTAAATGAAGCGATGAAAATCTTCAGTTTCTCTTTCTATCTAGATTATTTGCACTCAGAATAAAACTTGTATGATAAACATAATATTACATGATATAATAAAGAATTCATGAAACTCGTTGAATCGCCAAGGCTCGCAAAGGTAGGAAACTATTTAACTCGTTAATTCATTTAAGATCCACTATATACTATGCATTATTTTATTATATCCTTTGTTTTGAGAAATCGAACTGTATATATATATATATATATATATATATATATATATATATATATATATATATATATATATATATATATATATGTGTGTGTGTGTGTGTGCGTGTTTGCGTGTTTGTTTCTATATATATATATATACATATATATATATATATATATATATATATCTGCAACACATGCATGAAGCGTGAATTATAGAACTGAAGTGCGTGCGTTCGTTTTAACTGGTCTTTGTTAACTTCTGTGAGATTAAGTACTCAAAGTTAAAGACTTTAGCTAGTCGAAGACAACGGAATTTGTTTTATTAACACTACCTTAGGTTTTCTGATTCTGCATATTCCCCTTTTAGTTTTCACTATCAATATTTACAGTTTATAAAAGCCAACAAAATTATTTAAAAAAAACCCCAACAGTTTCTTGATTAATAGTCATTTTGCTTTGTTTATTTTAAAGTTTGAAATCAATCTCCCCAGGTGAAATTTTTTAAAACTATTTCAGTTACTCTCTCTCTCTCTCTCTCTCTCTCTCTCTCTCTCTCTCTCTCTCTCTCTCTCTCTCTCTCTCATGCGATCAGCTTTCCAATCTACGTATCTAAAACCGATTGATCCATCGATTAATCCATCCATCCATTCATCACTTATCCATCTATCAGAATAAACCATAAGATGAAAAAGAAACGAGATGTCCAACGTACTGGTTTTGGAAAGTTGCAAACCCGTACCAAACAACAGGGGTCATAACTCTCTCCGGGACATACATTTGGAATAAACATATTGTCTCGCATTCATTAAAATCCCCTCAGTTATATGTGGTTTATTTCATGATAAGAACTGGGACAACAACTATAAGCGAGCAGTTTCTGTCTTTATATATTCTTTACGTGACTGTTAGGTAAAGTATTCAGAGTGGGAACATTAACTTGTATTGTATATTATCTTATTTTAAAAAATACTGCTAATGGAAATTAACTTTAATAGAACGAATATGAACTAAATTGCACGAGCTGTAGTAATGAATAATTATATTTTTCTACTGTTTTCAATGATTAAATAGCTATTTTAATTGATGTAAAGATCAAACAACAGTAGTATGGTTACAGTTTATGAATGCAGTTAAGTTTACTGCCATTTAATAACCGTAATTTACCGAAAAAATATCTTACTAGAGTGGAAATGTGCCACATCAGCTCTGTGTCAGAACTTACCAGAGTGTATGTCTTACATGAACCCTGTATCAAAGCTTACCAGATTGGTGATGTCATACATGAGCTCTGTATCACAGTTTACCAAAGTGGGAATGCCTCACTTGACCCCTGTGTGAGAGCTTACAAGATTGGAAATGACCCACATGATCTTTGTGTTAGAATATACCAGAGTGGAAATGTCCAAGATGAGCTATGTATGAGAGATAACCAGAGTTGAAATTTTCCTCATGAGCTATGTATCAGAGATGACTGGAGTGGAAATTTCCCACGAGTATGAACTATCGAAAAGAAATTGTAAAAATGTGACTCCGTTACAAAACTGTGTTGAAGATACAGACGTTTAGCGATTAAAATGTAACTCTTTTGTGGTCATTTCTGCAGACAGAGAAATGTTTGCGTGTTTCAGTTGAGAATAAATTTATGCTTTCATTGTTCCATCAATTTCTTTCTCTAATAACCTACGTGTGTTGTTGTGCTGTAAAACACCCAAATCAAACATTCCTTTTGCATATCTTAAAATAAATGAAAACGAGAATAAATATACCTTTAATCCCGTTATTATTAAATTCATGAAACATTATTGGAAACCGCAACATAATGAGGACTAAATTGTTAAGCGAGTAGGTCGGCGTATTGAAAGAGTACACCGCTATTGATATATGAACTATACTTCATAATCTCATTAAAAAAACCTTTCAGTTAATCTGGTGTATACACAAAAAATATAATTCCATAAAAAATTCCTTCAGCAAAAATCTTCAGGTACAATATTACAAATTTCTGAGAGAAAAAAAAGCACTATGTAAAGAGTGCCCAGTAACTCCACCTGGCATTAGAATATCCTGTTATTATTTTCTTTTATCTTTCTTCCATATCTCTGCCTAGCATGTGCATTGCTTTTGTTTATTCCTTATACGCATTTATTCTTTTCACTCGTGTAATTCATGACATTATAGGAAATAAATGCTGATGTTGAAGCATCTAGCTGTTTATGATCCATTTTGTTTCCGAGAGCGCATGGGTGTATGTGTGTGTGTTCTGGAAATGTGTATACATCAGCAGCATTTACAATGTGTGTGTATGTGTGTGTGTGTGTGTGTGTGTGTGTGTGTGTGTGTGTGTTTCAAAATGTTCTATATTACATTTGCGTATTAATTATAGTTATTTAGATTTTAACTAGATATATTATTAGCTTTCTTCATGCCGATTCGTATCAATTAATGGGCTTTTAAACAGTGTCTGTATATATTCGTAAGTGTGGATTAAATCGATTTTGTAAGTATAAACTGGTACTTTTGTACTTTTGGAGTATATGTTTAACATGTTTAACTAATGGCTTATTAGTTTTTAAAATATTACTACATGCGTGTAGTACCTTTGCATATTGTTAAGTTGATTGTTTTCTTTTATTAGTTTCTATTTTTCTTCACATTGATTAAATCAATATAATATATACTTATGATTTAAACATGAAAGATGGTTTTAATAATAAAAGTAGAGCACTACAACACTTGGCTAGCTACGCCATTCACATTTACGCTAAGCCATTCACCTACCGGCTCATGGAAATTAACGTGGAATAGAAACTAAGCGAAATGGCGAACCAACAAGAGGTAATTAAAATATTTTAATATATTTACAGTTGATCTAAGTCATTATTCTGCTTTAGTAACATTACCACCGACCATAACTCTCTCTCTCTCTCTCTCTCTCTCTCTCTCTCTCTCTCTCTCTCTCTCTCTCTCTCTCATCCTTTGGTCGGTTTGACTTAACTTTTACCATCATTCATAAGTCCAGAGATATCGTGGGATAACACGAACGCAAATCCTCTACGTTCATCATTTCATAGATTTTAGCCCGTATCTTGCTACGATAAGAGAGAGAGAGAGAGAGAGAGAGAGAGAGAGAGAGAGAGAGAGGGGGGGCCTTTGGACACTTTCATGTTTAATTAATAATGATCGATTTTTAAAACGTTATAGTATGTTTAAGAAACACCAACAAAAACAAAACATTAAATGCATCACAGTATGTGTACCACGTAACCCAGGAATTTACTGTATAATGACGACATGGTTTGCAACTTTGTATCATCTATAAACACTGTAGATAAATCCCAAGGAAAGTGCACACTTATCGTTACGACGAACTATATTCTTGTAGGTTACTTGGTGTAATTTCCATTTCAATGTTTTAATCCAGCCCAAATTCTTTTTCTCTCTCACTTCGCATTTCTGCGTAGTTTGTCCGTTATGCATGAGAGGGGGGGGGGGCAGAAATCAGAAACGATTGTGATGAAAATGTATATCATATTAAAGTCATTTAGAAAACGAGGATTATTAATACTTTTTATCGTTATTTTCACACGTCACTAATGATTAATATGTGGAAATTCATCATTGATCTAGAATCAACTGCAGACGCTCGCTAGAATGTTTATATATGGGTATTATTGCGCCATGGGCGGATCACAATTTGATATACCAATAGTAAGAACATAACAGTGGTTTATTTTTGCATGGCAAACAAAACCTTAACTCCTTCCAGAATCAAAGATTGTCGCTTTTTTAGGTAATACATCACTTGTTGATTGTTAAGTTTGACTTCATATAGCAATGCGGGGCTGGTGGTTACATACAGTTCATAAATGTGTTAGAAGTGTATGAAGGAGTTCATACATAAGCTTATGCACAAAAACATTTATTGCTCTATTCTAAGTCTGCTAAAATTTACAATATCAAGAAAAGTTTCTGCATGAGTCCCACCTATTTCACGAAAACTGAAATCATACTATTAATGAAATCTCAAGCAGATTTGGACAACGAGGACACGTTTACACTGAGAGAATAAAATATCGATACAAACTAAGGACGCAAACAGTTGTTGATAAATTCATGAGAATGTGGAAATTGGTACATCATTGACAAATGGGACTCGCATTAACTTTCAAAATGAAAATGAAGACAAAAGTTACGAGGTCGTGAATAAACAATTTATACTAGGTGAACTTATGTGCAATTACAACAAGCATAATGGAGAAAATATAAACATACCTTTACGCCACTTTCAAGCGTTGTGACCGAAATTTCTTTATATGGGGTATTTGGGAAACAACGCGCTGCCTAAAGCAGACGGCTGTTCGAAATGGCTACTCTCGTGTGCTCGAGAGACGAACATGAATTTGTCCAAAGTAAACTAACTCTGAAAGTGATTAAAATAGGGAAGAATGGACAATACTAACTTCTAAGAATGCAAATTAATCAGTGATAAAATATGATATTAAAAAAGAAGAAAAAGACGTAGTTATCGGCTAGTTTGTCATTGTTTTTTTCTCTCTAATTTACTCCTGAAGGACAGGAAGCTAAACTGCCCAAGCGGAGCTAACAGTCTTTTTGAGAGATGCATATCTAAACTAAGGCCAAGATGTGTACTCTCCAAGCCAAATTACACCCATCAATCGTATAAGAAAAATCCGTGAGAAAAAAACCGGGATTCTTTTCAAATCCATTTAGAGCATTCTTGTCCCTTTCCAAAGCGAGACAGACAGGTAATCGTAAAGGTTGGTAAGTTATTGGCGAACAAACTTCCAGCTACTTGCAAAACAAGTCATTTCTTTAGAACAAGGGCATTTATTACTATAACAGGGTCTACACAGGCTCTACTCAGTTTCACACGATCACTTGTTCAAAATGTCGGGGATTCAGATCGATTTTCATAACAGTGATATTGTAGCTTGGGATTTAGCTGCTAGAAAGGTAAAAACAAACTTTGAAAACTGGAGAAACTTGTGAGTAAAAATATCTACCTGCGCTTTATATTCTTTGATGTAGCATTTCGTGCCAACGTTGAAGCTTGTTAGATGTTAACCAGGTCAGAGGCAAGCAATTTTTCCGAATACCTTCTTTAGAATCTACAAAGCGACTTTGACGAGAAATAAAATTCCAGTAAGAAACAAATATTAGAATCCCTCAAGGGAGTCGAAAAAACGCTCGGTATTACAGTTTCGTCTTGGTATCCCTCCGTCTATACGTCAGTCAACGTTCCATATAAACCTGAATTTTTTTTTATCGTTCCAGCATGAATTGTGTGAATACAAGAAATATTCCGTGCAGGGATACACATATCGTATCTAATATGAATGAGAGAATACACCTATACAAGTCCTGGCTACTAACACTACGACGAAAAAAATAATATTGGATTTTCTCTCCGACTTTTGGACCGCTCCGGTGGCCTAGTTGTTAGAGCGTCCATCTGGGATGCGGGAAGTTGCGGGCTCGAACCCTGACCGAGTCATACTAAATACTTATTAACAGCCGCCTCTCTAGGCACTCAGCATTAAGAAGTTAGTGTTAGGACTGGTCGACCTGGTGTCAGGATAATGTGACTGGCTGGAACATCATGCTACATGTCTGCGGCACGATGCCCCAGTGCTGGACATCACAACAAACTGTCGCACTGCAGACATCGTAGCGATATGACTGAAAAATTTTAAAACTACGTTAAAAATCCAACACACACACACACACACACACACACACACACACACACACACACACATTCCGTCGTTTGTGTAATTTTACTTTGTATAAGGGTCTTGCTTGTTACCAATCTATTGGCGTATGGGTCTTGCTTGTTTCTAGTCTGTTGGCGTAAGGGTCTTGCTTGTTTCTAATCTGTAGGCGTAAAG
>JAECUM010040187.1:0-33945 GCA_016617855.1 Megalonaias nervosa | reverse complement strand
TGTGTGTGTGTGTGTGTGTGTGTGTGTGTGTGTAATATATATATATATATATATATATATATATATATATATATATATATATATATATATATATAGTGTTATACAATTACACATTTAATAGTTTTGGAACATCTTTTTCATACTTAAACGTTGCAAACATACCCTGAACTTCATTAACTCCTGATCAATAACAAATCCCTTGCTGACAGCAAACGACGTTGCCCCCTCCCCAGTCAGTATACTGTGTGGCGATTCCTCCATTACTTTCCTTGCAACGGACACCGGTCGGGTTATTCTGTAAATGAAATCTGGAATTTTATACAATTTTGACTACCGTTGCAAAAATGTCGCACATCACCAACCTTGGACACTTCGCTGGTATGGAGCTGGAAATAACGATGATAAAACCATAGGAATACCTCCCGCGAGAGGGTCGGTGGGGTGGGTGAAGGAGGCATGATGAGCATCATAATTTGTGTCAACTGATGACATGTGAGTGAGTGAGTGATTTGGATTTTTAAAGTAGCTTTAACAATTTTTCAGTCATATCGCTACGATATGTGCAGTGTGGCAGTTTATAGTGATGTTTAGCACTGAGGCATCATGCCGCAGACATGTAGTATGATGTCCCACCTAGTCACATTATCCTGACAGTAGTATAGTGGGCCACTATAGCGAAATGGGAAATCCAGTCCAAAAAAAAACACCCTGGGCCACTATAGCGACACAATTTATAGCGACAATGGGAATTAGCATTACAAGACCCCCTGGGCCACTATAGCGACAAGACAACCGGACTGAGATAACCAGACTGAGATAAGAAAAGTAAGGTTAGCAAAACAGCTAGATTTCTCTGTCGCATGGGTGAGAAAAAAGGTTGGGTTTGTATAGGGACAATAGGAATGGAACAGGTGGGTGACGTCACGGTACTGGACATTGGCAACAATGTTGCAAATGGCTGACCTCAATCGGGCCAAACAGCAAACAGTGACAGCGGAAAAAAGCGGGTAGCGGGTGGCGGGTAAGTTCAGCTAGTTCAGCGGTGAAACTATACGAATAATAACTCTTGGCGGGGCAGGTAAACAAACAAACAAACAAACACAAAATAAATACACACATATATGGCAAAGAGAGTAAATCTTTTTGAGGCAATGGAGTGGCCCTGAAAAGGGCCTTTGGGTTCTTCAATTTTATCCATTTCTTCCACCATCTTACTTTCTCTATCATTCCTTTCTTCTTGTTCTTTTCATTCTCTGGCATCCAGTCAAGATGTCCCATGGATCCAAACTTTTCCTGCACCTTGATCCACTTTTGATTCAGCCTGTCAAAGTCCTCTTTTTTCTTTTTCCTTTCTCTCCTTAGTCCAGGTATCTTTTATCTTCTTCACCTCCTTTTCCAGCACCTTTCTAATCATTTCTTCTGCTTTCTTTAATTGATCTAATCCCCACTTCACAAAAGACCACTCTGTGAAATTCACTATTTGTTCTAAAAGGTACCTCACGTTGATCACAACATCAAGGGCCTCCTTCAAAGTTCCCACTCTAGCATACTTAGGCTTAATAAAGTATCTTAACTTTTCCACTTCCTCCACTATCATGTCTTTAACCAGATCCCTGGCTACTTTCAGACTGGTCACTTGACCTGTCACAAAGTCTAGGCTACCTTGATACCTCCATTCATATTCAAGCCTTTCCACCACATAGGCTGCATCCATCGTCCAGTACCAACTGTCTTTCAAGTCATTGAATAAATTAATTTTCCAAAGTGTTGACTAGTCAACGCTGGGTAACCAGACTGTTTATTATTATTATTATTAAGTTTGGATTATAGTGGCGTTGGTACATTAAGTACATGTGCCACTGGTTAATTCCTGCACCGCAGGATGTTAATTATTCCTTGAGGAATGGAATCAGTGCCACATTCCCCAGGTGTTAATGCACTCAAGGAGTGCTGTTAATTTAGCCGTCAGGCAGCAGAACAATAAGTTCCAAGCTACCTGAATGTTAGGCTTTCATGAGTGGGGATAGTCCCAGCACACACTAATGTTTTACAGTCCAGCTCTAGCATAGGGTGAGTGGGAGTAGTACCATCACTCACTCACGTTTTGGTTGATAGCGAGGTTGGTATTGGTGCGCGCATTGCACGCTTATTGTGTCCGGTCGAGGAAAAGGGTGACGTAGACCAGGAAGGGAGGCGCCAAGCCGCAGGGTGGTGTCCGTTGTTTCCAGGGTATTGGTCTAAAGTTGGTCATCTTGCACGGACTAAGAATTTTGAATAGAAACTCTGTGCTGTTTTTTCATTTAAGGTTATAATGAGGGATTAAGTGTTAAGTAGAAACTTCGGATGACAGCCAATTTGATACCAGTAATTTTGTCACCTTGTATGACTGGCCCTGATGGTCCTGGGCTTAGACCACCTTATATGAGATATTGTTTTGGGGTCTTACTGGGTGTGCTTCATTTTGGGGCCAATCGGTCATGGGTGATTATTTGGGACCGATTACTTTGCGCAGATTAGTTTTTGCCGCCTTGTGCAGCGGGGTCTGATGGTCGTTGGACTTTTGACCACCTTATATTGTCTATTTGGGGCCCTATTGTACTTCTCTAACCCGATTACGTAGTCGCCTTGTGTGGCGGGCCCTGATGGTACTGGTGTTCGGACTCCCTAATTCTATTGGGATGGCTGTCTTCTTTTGGTTAAGAGTAGATAGTATGATTGGGTTACAGGATGAGTCGGTTAGCAGGTTATTTGGTAGAAAGCAAGAGGCGAAAGAAGAAAGGGGGGACAGAGGTATAAGAAGAAGAAAAAAAATTTCTTGAGAGTTTGATTTAGGTGGTGTTTTTGTTTAGCTTACGGCTATTTATTTTTTTTTGGAAGGGACAGACGTCTTTGCTGAATAATCAGGTCCCGAGCCGACATATCAAAGACGTCCATCCCATGGTTTGAGCCGTTTTATTGATTAACTTATTTATTCGTATGGCACTGATTTGGGGGAGGACAAGTGTCTTTGCTGTATAATCAGGTCCCTGTTGACATATCAAAGACACCTATCCAGTGGTTATGCCATTTTGTATTGTAGATTTGGTTCTGATTGCGATTATTTGGTGTAGCGGCTTTTAGCGTTGTTTGCCTGACAGGGTATGTGAATGGGGCATTAGATTTTTTCTTTAAGCCCGGTTTCATTTAGATAGTTTATGATATTTCTATAGGTTGTATTTAAGTTGGTGTTGTTTTTTTCTAGGAATTCTGGGTATGTTATTGAGGATCCAATTTCTTTTTGTGCGTTTTGAAATTTACTTCTGGCTAACTGATGTTTAGAGCAGTTATTGAAAATATGATGGAGGTCTTCTACGGTGCGGCAGTGGAAGCAGTTGATGTTAGTGGGTTTTGGTCCTAAATATTTACCAAATCTGCCGGCTAGTTTTGTTTTGCCCATCATAATTCGATTTATAATTTTTTGGTCCGGGCTGTTAACCTTGGGTGGTTTAATGGACCTATTTACTCCCTTTAGGGTGGAGTATAACTTTCTGCCCTTGGGGGTAGCATTCCAGTGTTCCTGACACTTATTGTTAATGTAGGTTCTAACTAGGATTTGGGCTTCTGTGATGCCATATTTTAGTGGGGCCGGGTTAGGGTCTCCTAATTTACTTTTAGCGACTTTGTCCGCCTGTTCGTTGCCAGGGATTCCTATATGCGATGGTATCCACACAAATTCCACGAGTAGGTTTTTGGTGGATAGTTCTTTAAGCAGGTGGTAAGTCCTGGCAAGGAACGTTTCTCCTGATTTAGTGTTATTTGTTTTTATTGATGTTATTACACTGAGGGAGTCGCTAATGATTACTGCTTTTCGGATGTTGTTTTCTAAGACCAAGTTTAATGATTCATTGATAGCCCATAATTCAGTTGTGTATGTAGAGCAGTGGCCTAGTAATCTGGTTCCCATTTGTATGTTGAGTTCTGGGATACCCACTGCTGCTGCTGTTCTGGGTGGCTCTGGTGTTTTAGATCCATCAGTGTACATTTTAACGAAACTGGAGTAGGTGTCTAGTATATCTATTGTAATGTTTGTTTTTAGTTTATGCTCCTGTTCCAATTTGTTTCCATATTCGGTGGCTTTGGTGTTAATCCTTGGTTTAAGGTTTACCCAAGGGGCCTGGTCAGGGGGTTTCGAGTATTCCTCCTGTTGTTCCAAAATTGGCAAATGTTTCCTCAGCTCTAGGATTTGTTTTCCACCTGGTAAGTTTGATACTAGGTTTCGACTAAACGTTTTGTTACACTTGCTAATAGCCATTTTTGTGGGATGCGTATTTGGATAAGATGTGAGCCGGACTGAGTATCTGAGCAGCATTTCTTGTCTTCTCAGCCTTAGTGGTAGTTCTCCAGTGAGTACTTGGAGTTCGTCATGTGAGGTTGAGGGTGGAGTGCCAGTGCAGACAGCCAGTGCTTTCCTTTGAATAGCATCTAGTTTTTTCAGGTATGGCTGTTTAGCTGAGTTGTATACTTGACAACCATAGTCCAGTTTCGATCTTATAAGTACTCTATAGATAGTTAGCATTGTTTCTTGGTTGGATCCCCATGTTGTTCCTTTAATATTTCTTAATAAATTTAGATCTTTATTGCAATTTATTGTAAGGTGTTCAATGTGCTGTTTCCAGTCAAGGTGGCTATCAAAATACATGCCTAGAAATTTTACCACTTTGACTTAATTAATGATCTGATTTTGAATGTATAGTTTAGGGTAGCTAAGCTTGTTGTTACGTTTGGGGGTGAAAGTGATTGCTATTGTTATTTCGTGAGAGATTTTGAACCCCCATTTATCTGCCCATTTCCCTATGTTGTCTAAACTTTACTGGATTTCTGAGATGACTTGGTTGGCAGCGGTGTTTCCTGATCTCCAAATACCGCCATCGTCAGCAAATTGCGAGATGTTTATCTTTTTTTAGGTGAGGTTTTTATCCAGGTCGTTGATCATGATATTGAAAAGTGTTGGACTGAGTACGCTTCATTGTTGGGTGCCATTTTCTAAGGGGTACTCTTCAGAATAGGTGTTTCCTACTTTAGCTGTAATTTTCCGACCTGTGAGGAAGTTTTCAATCAGGTTGAACATGCGTCCAGGAATTCCGAAGTGGTTTAGTTTGGCAATCAATCCTTTAGTCCAGACAAGGTCAAATGCCTTTTCTAGGTCAAGGAAAACAGCTATCAGATTTCTGTCTGATTTCCTTTTAGCGTTGAAAGCTAGTTTTATATCCTCTTCTAATCTTAACAGCTGAAAAGTGGTGGATCGCTTGTTTCGAAAGCCACACTGATTTTCCGAAAGTAGGTTGTTACTTTCGAGGTGGTGTTTTATTCTATTGGCCGATATTGTTTCCATGAGCTTACAGATGTTATTGGTGAGGGAGACGGGTCGGTATGAGCTTACACTGTTTAGTTGCAACTATTTCTGATAATATTTCCTGCAAAATTTCCCATGTTGTTTTTTGGTTGTTGCATTGGACGGGGTTGGTAATTTCTATATCTGTTGCTGTGTGTGAATGACTCTGTTTTGTTGTTCCTTGTGAAAGTTCCGTTTGCATGGTTTTAGTTGAGGTTTTTGCTCTGTTGGGTTTTTTTTTTGTGTGTGTGTTATCTTCCCTAATCTTTGTTGCTTTATTAAGGTTTGGATTACTTGGTTTTTGTAGTAGCTGAGTGTTATGGTTTTAAGTGGTATTTATTTCCTTTTAGCCTCTGCATATGATAGGAGTTTGGTATTCATGAGATTGATAATTTCATTTTCTTTGATGGAGTATATGCATTAAGTTGCCCTAGGGTGGTGATTTTCACTGCAGTTAGGGCATTTTGCATACTGTTTAATACATGTGCCCTTGTGGTGTCCTCCACAGTGGGCGCACCTAGGCCTAAAGCGGCATTTGAGGGCATAGTGTCCCCAATGTTGACATTTGGTGCAGAACCTTGGTTTGTTGATAAATAGTTCCAACTGATGATATACACCATAAGGGCCTAACCTAACATGTGTTGATATGGGTTTTGTCGATTCTAACACCGCTTTTGGGGTTGTTTGCCCTTTCCGATTTCTGATTCTATAGGCTTTTTCAATTTTTGTTCCATTTTCCTTTAGTTTTTTTGTAAGGGTTTGGTCACTGATATCTTATTTTTGCCTTTTAGTGTTAAACCGGTTTGAAGTATTTTACTGGCGGTGTTCTGATGTGATCTTTGTAGGTTTCGTTTTTGTTTATGTTAATTGATTCTTTAGTGGTTTTTGTTGTGGTAGGGGAGGTAATTATTTTCTTTTAGCGTTTGTGGTGTCTTTCTACTTTGATTTTGATGTTCCCAATGTACTATATTTGTAGAAATTTCTCGACCTGGCTTAGCGTACAACATTGTACGATCAAGTAATTGGTTTGTGGTTGAATCAACCTAAATTGCCCTTGATGAGTTATTAGTAGGGCACCTGTTATGCTGTTGTATGTCAGGTTGAATAGCGCACGCAACTTTACTGGTACTGGCTGTGGTGCTCGTAGAGGCTGCGGTACTGGTAGTGGCTGTGGTGCTGGTACTGGTTGTGGTACTGGTACTGGCTGTGAAGGCGTCATGTCATCGACTTCACCTCACACACAGGCCTTAGCATGAGGTGAGGCAGGATTCTTTCTTCCTTCTCTTTCTTCTTTTTCCTCTCCTCCTCCTCTTCCTCTTCTATCCTGGCAGTTTCTGCTATGGCCTCCATAGCCAGCTCATCCAATAAACGCCTGGCATTCTCCAGGTGCATCTGAAGTTCCAGAAGCTTACTGATTCTGCTCATTCTTCGTAGTTGACGAATCAACGATGGGTAGCCAGACTGACGAACGCTGCGATTTATATCCCTGAAGCACGGACGTGAAGGAAAACACCCTTACAACAAAACTCACAATACCTCTCCACTATCCATAATATGGAACGTGCGGACCTAAAAGAAACACTCACGTTGACTTTTAATTTACACATACATACACTATCTGACAAGACAGGGAAACGAAGTGCTTATAGACACACTTCTTTTTTTATAACTACAAACAAATTTTGGCAATTTGACTAGTATCTCTTTTCTAGAAGGTTGGGTAGCCTTGAAAAGGGCTGTTTTGTTCAGGGAGTTATGGATATCTTTTATCTTCTATGATTGCGTCCCCGTCTGGCTGCAGGCTTTCCTACAGGATAGGGTCTGCCTCTTCGGAAAGAGAAGGAGAACTCTTTCGTGTCTACACGGCAGTCGACAAAACCCCTAACTGGCTCCTGCTGTTGCTGCTGCTGTTGTTGCTCTCTCTGCTTCTAAAGTCTACACTTCTCTGTCCACTCTTCTTGCTCATTCTTGATTTCATCTCTGAAGAGCTTTTCTATCAGGTCTTCTACCACTTTCAACATCCTGACATTCTCTATCTCTTCAGGCTTTGGTATCAGGTTTTGCCTGATACAGTGTAAACTCACGTAAGCTTCGTACAGCTTAGCTAGTCTTGAACACATCTTCATAGGAGGATGAGTCAAGCATGGATGGTCAGACTGGAGACCGTCCTGATTTATATGGCTCAAGCGCGGACGCGAAACATCCCTACGATTTTTGTTGGGTAGGAACGCTATAGGCTGATTTCATGGTAAGGGATGGAGAGAATTCAAAGAGCATTTAAAATGATAAAATTTTTTGAATACAAATGACAGACACATTTTTTCAAAACACAACATTTTTAATTCAACAAACAACTAACAATTAATAAATCATATAACATCAAACAAACTATTTTTGACAAAGCTGACAATGTAATCAAATTATGTTAGACTACCACTAGTGGAAGTCATCGGGCCATTGATGTACACTACGTTTCCTAGCTAAAGACAAAAGATATCCATAACCGTCAGAAAACCATCGATCTACTTTTTCATCGTTTCTAGAAGAGTTACGACCAAAATAAGTCACTTAATGTTCCAAGGGATATCCAAGACTGCGTTGATGAAGAAAATACACACAATATTCTCCACACACCATGGAATCTGTGCATTATATTTCAGATTATTGAATCGTGTCGTCTGTGCATTTCTTCTCATAAAGTCGATGATGTCGTCTTCCAAAGGCGGTAATCCATACGAATCAAAATACTCCACAGTGTTCTTGGCCTCTTTTCCGTACGTCAAGAGATTTTCCAGGTACGCTCGGTAAGGGTAAGTATCCATGCTACTGCTGACCAGTTTGTTATTCAAATACAAATCCACTTCGCTGAACAAGGAATGCAAGAAATTGCTGATGGGAGCTACTCTGGCATCGGCTCCTGGAGCGCTGTCGTCCGTTTTGATCACTTTGACTTTCAGGTACACGTAACTGTCAGGTACACGTAACTGCTATTCAGATCGATGTAATCTTCGGGCTGAACTTTGATTTCAAATTCGATGGGAGCTGAATTCGTCATAGAGGAGACTGGATGAAATTCTACCCACTGGGAATCTTCCATCGTCATCATGGTGGGTGGCATGGCAAACAGATCCAGTTCCGGCTTGGAACAGACGCAAGACTCTCGGTGCATCATTTTTTCTCTTTGTTTGTGATTTAATAATCAAAAACGTCTAAGTCTCGGACGGTTCTTCTTTTCTTGGTCTTTAAAGCTCTGGGGGTGTGAACTCCTCTGAAGGGGTGTCTTCGTCGTCGTCTCTTTCTGCCTTGTTCTTGCTATTGTGTCAGGGAAGCAGAAATGACTGACTCAGCCGCGCCCGGGGCATTCATAGGAGTTTCTCGTCGGCCCAAAATGTCTTTACATGTTTGAAGCAAGACATTTTTGCCTCCTCTCAAGAAAGCTTCTTTGGGATTTTTTTTGTCGATGATGACATTTTCGATAAATTCTTTGCCTTGCGTCAAAGCGGCATCTTTCAAGGCGTGCAATCCCCGTGTCACCATCGGTTTCAAAACGGGAGCCACCGAACGAAAGGCATATTTCAGTATATCTCCTAAACCATGTCCTCGTTGTCGAGCGACTCCTAGGTACACAGGATACATGACATACAAGTTGTTGGATTAATCGTTTTCGAAAATGGAGTTTCACTGTGATTCTCCCTTTGGTGAATGAAATATTTTGTTCCAGATCTAAATTTACAGTAATGTTGACAGTCTTGAAATACGACTTACTGACGGGTAAATGGTGAGGATGTACAAATTCGCGGAACCTCTCCGGTGGCCTAGTGGTTAGAGCGTCCGCCTCGGATGCGGGAGGTTGCGGGTTCAAACCCCGGCCGAGTCATACCAAAAACTTTTTAAAAAATGGTACTAACAGCGGCCTCGCTTGGCTCTCAGCATGAAGAGGTTAGTGTTAGGACTGGTCGGCCTGGTGTCAGGATAATGTGAGTGGGTGGGACATCATGCTAGATGTCTGCAGAATGATGCCCAAGTGCCAGATATCACTATAAACTGTCACACTGCAGATATCGTATCGATATGACTGGAAAATTGTTAAAGCTACGTTAAAACTCTAAATCACACACACACTCACACACAAATTCGCGGTGAACGCGATAGGTGTTTCCACCTTCCTCGTCAGCGTTCGTGGCAGAATCCATTTTGAAAGGAATGACAAGCAGTAACGATACAGAGGTGTGTCCCACCACGTTGTACTCTACCACATCGGAGTACACAAAGATCAAATTGAGTCCTTGGTTCATTTCTACAGGGAATCGAAAATACTTCGCAAAATCCAAGTTGCCGGTAATGGCTGGTATTTCGTTTTAAATCTTGATCAACTTGGGGTCTCCACCCAAAATGTCATACAATTCAGGACAAAATGTAATAGACACTACTTTGTCCTCTGAAAATTTGATCAGTAGGCGAGGAGCTATTTTGTAGTACTCAAGGGTGACACTTTTTCTGGCTTTCTCCAATGCTTTGCCAAACTGTGCGTTGAACCTGTCAGTTATCTTGTTCACCAAATGTTGTCCGCTAAAATATTAGCCTCGGGGAATTTTCGACCGATAAGTGGACCGTTTAGTTTTGGGGTCCTGTGTTTTCATAGAGTCACCTGCAGTTGTGCGTTCATCCTAGTTTTGTTGCACTTGCTCATCATAAACTTCCACCGTAAAAGTGTTTTCATTTTCAATGATGTTTTTGATTTGTGTAGGGTGAATCTTTTTCACCAAAGCCACTTCCCAATGGGCTTCGTGATCCAATTAGATGGCTTGAGGTAACTTGGCCGTGAAACAGCACAAGGTATTGTGGGGATACACCTCCGTGGAACTGTTACGGGGAAACGTTAAGTAAAATTGGTTGTTCATAATTCCAGATATCTAGTGTTGGAGGGGTTACTGGAGGTGAGAGGAGTGTCTAAAAGAGGATTATGGTTGTTATTGCGACTATTGGGAAGGTGACTGACGTTGAACGCAAGGCTCCCGTTGTTACCGTTAGAGGAATATTTCAGGGAAGGATTGGGAAGAAGGTAACCGATGCAACTGCTGAGTTAATTGGTCCACAATTGTTTGTCTCCTTGTTGCAAACTCAAATTGGCAATGGCAGCACCGATGACACAGTACACCACAAAGATTTCACAGACAAAGACGATTTGCGTTTTAGACACACGTTCTCCACACCACACCCACAAGGGTTGCTTTTGTAGATCTTGCAGAGAATAACTGGATGAAGGAGTGGTCACTGCAGTGGTAGCGGATGAGGCTGTGTTGAGGGGCATGATGGTCACTTTTTTTTTATACTCGATGACTTGCGAAGCGTCGATCCAAGAGTCAAAACTCGGCGGATATCCTTTCCAATGTACTTTGACTTCTTCGACACGACGTTTTCCCACTTTACGGGTTCTTCGATCCAGAATGTTTTCGATGTCGTACACTTCGTCTTCTTTTTTGGTCAGGCGTTGTAACTCGGGCAAGCAAAACGTTCCTTTTAACACTTCTCCGTTCATGTCTTCCAATTTACATATGGTAGGATGGCGGCCACGCACTCCTCCAGTAACACGAAACAATTCGGTGGTCCAGTTGGGTAAGTAACCTTTGTCGAAAGTGCGTTTGGTTTTGCCAATGCGCACCCAATCTCCTGCTGCCAACACTCCACCTTTCTTGGGGACAGTCACAGTCGGGGACGTACCAAACAGACGCTCAAAGACGGTCATTTCGTTGTCGGGAGTCACTTCTTGGAGGGCACATTAGATGATCCGATGGTAAGATTCGTTATACCTTTGGACCAGATGCGGTAAGACGTCGATGTACTTATGAGTGTGTATTGATGCGTAAAATTTTTCCACATGCGTTCTTTCAAGGTGCGTTGAAAATGTTCCACGATGATGGCTTTGGTTTCGGGATTCTCGGTAGAGAAAAAATGAATGTCTCGTTTCTTCAATTTTTTTTTAAAAGCTTGGTTCAGAAACTCGGTACCTTTGTCAGTTTGTCCTCGAAGAGGGTGATGACCACTTTGTTTCAACACCAGTTTGAGGGCTCGCACTAACTCACTGCTCGATTTGGAAGTCAATGGCACGACCCAGGTAAATCTGGAAAAGACGTCGATGACACAAAACAAATATTTGTAGCCACGATTGTAGGTGGCCAAATGAGCGACATCGGCTAAATCAGCTTGCCATTGATGATCGATACCCTCCACTCGGGTGCGACTTCTGGAAAATTTTCGTCGAATGGGTTTGTGTAAGGTGTACGTGGTTTGGTCTTGTAACCATCGTTGCACTTGAGGTAAGCGGACACTTTTCAGTCGGGGTTTTGGCAGCACGATACAATTTCTGAACTCCTCCGTAACCAGCAGGATAGGATGGGTCGAAGTAAATTCTGGCTAACACCTTCTCCATTTTTAATAAGTCACCCACTCTTCACTGATGCTACTTTGGATGGGACGAGGGGGTGGTTTGGAAACGGCTTTACGTGTCCGATGTGCCACGGAAGTAGAAGTCGAGGGTAGTGGTAGTGGTGGTGGTGGTGGTAATGGGATGGCTTTGGTCTTTTTTTCTTTTTTCACTTCTGGTTTCCCTTCTTTCTTTTTGACTTCTGTCGAAGGAGGAGTGGACATCATCTTTTAACCCAAGCTTTAAGTTCTTCTCGTTGGCGTGTAGGGGAAGGAGTCAACAAGGATACTGCAATCTTACTAGGAATGGGAGCTGCTGACGGTGTATGAAAGACTTCTCGTGCATCTTCTTCCTCAGGCATTCGAAGCCCTGCGTCTGTCTTGACCGCTGGGGGTGGTGGTGTTGGTGGTGATGGACTTTTCATCAGGGCCTTAAAATCTGTCAGGGTTGGCAGAGCTGTTTCGTCTAAAGCTTTCTGGTGAAAGAGTTGCAGTCGTTGCAACAGTTGACCCTACCGTTGTGATTTTTCCGTTTCTGACAAATCGCTGCGATCCATCAACGATTGCAATTCGTGTTGCAACTGGGACATTTCGGTCAAATGAGGAGTGGGAGGTAAATGCAGGGTCCGTTGCTCTTGCCAAAGATGGTATTGCATCCATTGCTTGTAAGGCACTAAAGCCAGTTTTCGTCCTTCCATCGGATTTCAATGGTCACGTCTGCGATCTTTTGACCCCAGAGTCCTCATTATATCTTCTTTATCCTCTTTGTCTTTGAGCCAATTGTTCAGCAGTTCCCTACATGAGTCCCATTATCGTTGTTCCAATACTCCTTTCAGCAGGGGTGCTAACAACAGGTGCACAAATCCTCCGTGTTGTACCAACATCTTTTTCTTTTGTCGGATGAGGATTTTCTTTTGGACCATTTGACGAAGAACGTGTCGATGCTTAGCTAAGCATTCTTTCTGGTGTTTAGACAAGGGTATCGTGCCTTTCAAGACATTCAGACAACATTCGCACACGGTATCGATGACGTCTTTGGAGGCAGTTTGAATCATTTGTTTTCGCATGGGTGGAGGGGCTTTGGACAGGACGGACAACACGTCCCAACACGTACCAATGTTTGGCTAAACTAGGAGGCAGTCCTTTCCTTTTCTTTCCTTTAGGGGTAAATGAGGGATGGTTTCGGGAGGGGGAGTGACATCTTTGTTTGTTTGTTTGCTCTGGGGCACACACCAAAATTACAGTAACGTCAATGACTTGGCACATGCCCTTTTATTTATTTTTTTGGACTGTCGCTTCGTCAAAAATGTGACAACTTTTTTCCTATATCGCCAAACAATCCTCCCCTTGGGTTGCTCCACTTTTTCTTTGAACGCGTGTGTCTTTTCTGGGGTAGACGTCGATACTTGGCAAAGCGTTTTTTCGGATGACGAAACTGTCCTTTTCTTTTCACATTTCCTTTTTGAACAGGAGAACGACGATGATAGTGGTGTGCACTTCTTTGAGGGGACATCTTTTGGCGTTCAGGAGCACAAAATACACTGAAGTCCATGGCTCGGATGTGGGCTCAAACGACGAGACTGTCCTTTTGTTTTTCCTTTTCCTTTTTGGACAGGAGAACGACGATGGTAAATGTGTGCACTTCTTCGACGGGACATCTTTGGTCGTTCAGGAGCACAAAAACACTGATCCCCATTGTTTGCCCCAGCTCATTTTATACTGGAATACGTCGCCACTGATTGTCGGTTTGTCGTATCATTTTCATAGCAGGCATCACGCGTCGTGAAGGGGTTAGGAAATGACTAAATCGAGACATTTCTTGCTTGGATAAATCCAGTAAACTCTGTAACATGCCCGATCTCTCTTGGACTTTGATTTTTGGGGCAGGTACTTTGTAAGCAGCTGCACTGCAGCTAAAGAGGAGGAGGGTGTCACCACTGGAGGAGAAGTTCTTGGTGACACGGGTTTCCAATTTTTCATCAAATTAGGAAAGACACGTGTCAAATCGGGTTTGGCTGCAATCACCGGCAACGGAGAAGTGGAAGAACCAGGGGCTACCGGAGACACGGTCATCGTTGCTGCAGGTCGTGGTTTGGGGATGTAAGGTTGCATCCTGGCAGCAGTACCTGTCTTGCAAGTAGAAGCTGATTTCTGGGGTCTTTTGTATGGACTTTTCTGAAGACTTTTCTTTTTCTGGGGATAAGACCTGGTCTTGACACCACTGCTCTTTTTTCTGGGTACGTTGGGGAGTGGCTTTTTTCTTGGAGAGGGACTTTGGGGACATTGGGATCCCATTTTAAGAGGAAGCGAATGATGACACCTCCTAGAGAACCGCAACCTCCAGGTTTCAAAATGATTTGCTTTTTATTTTCAGTGTCGATTGCCAGTTGCGTCAAGGCTACTTTGATTCTCTCAAAAAAGCGTTTGGTTTGATGTAGAATGTGAATGATACCTTGACGTGCTGTCACCGTAAACCATAGTAAGACTTCTTTGAGACGGGCTTCTAAGACACGAGCACGTATTTGTGGATTTTTTTCGCGACTGATAGCGTACAAGGTACGAATCAATTTGACGGGAAGATGAGACTGAAGGGACGTCATGTCGACACTGTGTGAGACAGACTCAAAGTGGCCGAGGTTTTTATAGACTTTTTTGTTGTTAAGTCGACGGGGACGTGTACACGACAGGCCCTCCGTCTTGGCACCAGTGGTGAAAGAGATGGGTACGAAATCGCAAATAATCGGGGGTGGTGGGTTTTAAATAGGCGTGTGGGGTTTGAGTGGCATCGTCGTACGCATGTGTCAGCCAAGGCGTTCCTAACTGTTTGGCAAAGATTTCCACTTGCGATTTATCTCTAGGGCTTTTAAACAAGACCACGTAATGAGCACTGAGACTGATGGTGCGATGGGCTTTACTTTGTTGAAACGAATTTTGGGTGATGTAAATAACACTGGCATTACGATGATGCCCTTTGCGCGTAAACCACAGTATAATTTCTTCGTCGTCTTCTCCTAACATGTCGTCGAAGATGACCAGATGGGTTTGACTGGGGCCAGACACAATTCTGTCGTCTTCGCGAGGAATGCCTTCCACAAACACGATGGAATCGCCTTGACTATCTCGCAGGAGGCTGTACGCCGATTGCCACTCTTTGTAATACCACACGATCCGTTGAGGTGGACGATCGATCAAATGATGTTTATGTTCGATCAAACATTTGACAAATTCGGTTTTTCCTGAACCGCTGGGTCCGGCAATTAACATGTTAAAAGGATGGCGAAGATACAGGGCCTCCCAACTGGCACGATCTAAGTTTTCGTCGATGATTTTGAAGTGGAGGAAGAGGAAGCAGATGCAGCAGAGGTAGCCATAGTGTAGGGAATGTCACTTTTGACACGAAGACAGACAAGACAAGATTTTTTTTACTTTTTTCAACTCACGTTTATTTCAAAACTTATTTAAAATTGAACACGCAAGACAAAAATACATAAAAGCCAAATGGTTAAGGACATGGATAAAATACCCATCAAAACGATCAAAGTGGAATATAAACAAGTCACTGTACAACATTTTTCGTGACCAAGATGTGGTGTCCTAGGGGCAGTTTGTAATGTTCATAGAGTCTTTACACTTGGTACAGTCACACATGGGCCCTCCTGGAATGACCTTTCGGGGATGTCAATGACAGTCCCGTCCTGAAGGGACTGGTTTTCCTCGGTGACTGGTTCTTCTTCAGGCACTGTGACTAACACAGGTTTAAAAATTACTTTTTTCACTGAACGTTTGAATTTATAATCAAAATTTATAATCACATATCTTGTGCATAGTGTACCACTTCTTTTGTCCAAGCCTCGAAGCCCAAACTTTTCCAGTCAGGTACGTCTTTCCAGTGAGTGTGTAAGTCACAAGCTACACACACATCGTCGTAAACATCATAGTGCCTAAAAGTTGACGAATCTTTTTTTCCCGTAGAGGTCGAGAAATATCGAGATGAAAACGCAAGGCTTTTAACAGAATGAGTCTCTCGTGTACATTTAAAGGTACCATGTTTTGGGTGGTATGTACTGTTCGTAAAGAGTCAACAAGGAAACGGCTGGTAAACGAAATCCCAGAAAGCAAGTCACTATGACACACACCACACGTCGACCCCAATTCAATGGACACAGTCCTCGTAAAATACAATGGTAATCCTCCAGTTTGAATACTTTCATTGAATTCTTTCCACGGAATCTGTTGTATCACAAATGATAAAGGTCGTGGCATGGTAGCCAGTTTTTATACCCTCTTTGGTGTAAGGTAATAAGTGTACTTTTGAACAGAATCGGTTTTATTTTAGTTCCGTACCAATATTGTTTAGTCACCAACTCATATACCACACGTCGTACAAAAGTTTCCTCTTGAACCAAGATTTGTTGGTGTAAAAGAGTTTGGTAATCCTCTAACTCCTCCTTTGGAATTCGGTGTATTATGATCACCTTGTAAGTAGAATGAGTGGCATCCAAAACTTTATGAATCTCACGTGATTCATCAATGTCTGAACAATGGAAAGCTTTCAAATGCATCAGTCCTCTTATACCATTCAGGTACCAGTGAGTCCAACATTGGTGACGTAACGGATGTAATTGTTCTTTGCGTTGAACTTGTATTTTGACCAACTCTCGGTAAATGCGTTCTCTCAACTCCACAGGCAAACCACGAATGTTCTCTTGTAAAGTATCCATCAAGAGATTACTAAGGTCCCACTAAAGGTAGGTAGTGACTGTGTGGAGAGTATCGAGCATGTCCCAGGTAAGCAGAATCTTTCTGTTCCCACTGGTGAAGTGACACACCACAACTGAAGCATTTGACTTTATCCCCTTCGCCCAAGTAGATAAATCCGGCTCTGGCTAATTCTTCGGGGGGAGGTCCTCCCAGATATTAGGCCACTTTCGTTGGAAGGTTTGGAATCGACTTTCAAAGTCGTAGTATTCAGGCAAACGCACAGGGAACGAATATTCTTCTTTCACATGTTCATTTTGATAAGGGTACGGTGAACTCCGCAGGAGTTTGCTCAGGGTTGGATGATATCCGTAGGATGGTAGACGCATGGTTTCGCGTGGAGGATGACACTGACAATGAAAACCAGTAAAGTGGCATCGCTTTCGCATCCATCAGGTTTGACACGCACAGCATCACTTTCCATGGTAGGTATGATAGTAGTAGTTATAGCAAAGTTCCCATGATGTGGAACCGAATCGCTGAGGATACAGCGTACGGCATCGCTGTCATCGCAAGGCACAGGATCGCACTCGAGCTTGCTCTCGCTTGATACTTGCTGTTTGAAAGTATTCATCTTTCTCGCTAGGTCTTGGTAGTTACAATGAACTATCGGTCTTGGACTTTGTCCCTTTTTTATATGCTGACCAATATCGACGTAACCGTACGGTAAAGTGAAGTGGTTGGGAAGTCTCACTCGCTTCTGGTACACGATTTGATACACTTTTTCCAAAGGTCGACTGACGATTTGGTGTGTGGCTAAACGTACAATCTTGTGATGCTGGTTGGTGGTCACTTTAAAATCTAGATCCTGCAAGGCTTCTTTCAGCACGCCAAAGTTCACCACTTGACTGGTGCGATAATTGAGAGTCAATCCTTTCACTTTACACTCGGTGTGCACTTCTCCTTGGGGGTCCCGGTATTCGTAGCCGTAATTTTTAGGATCGCAACTAGCAAAACTTAGAATCTTGTCGTTCGGGTGCTTGTCCGTCCAGGCTCCTAAAAACGGTCTCCTTCGATGACAGAGTGACACAGACCGAGGCGATCGATGTAGATGAAATTGTCCGTGTCAAAATACAGCACACGATCTCCTAACAGTTCTAAAGCTTCGTACAGTTTTAAGCGAGCATGGGCAGTCACGTAGGCGGCAATGATGACATTTCCAAATTCGTCGGCTTCTACAAAGTCCAGTTCTTCTTCATAATTGACTAAGATCAAGTCCTCACGAACGACGTCCACGTGTTTCATGTATTTGCTTTTATCGTGAATCATCTGGAAGTAGCGGGAAGGTTCTGTCAAATATTCCGTCTTGGGTAAACACGGTCGCTGTGCCATTTTGCCCCACAAGCAATTCAACATCACTTTGGCAAACGATCGCCTTCCTTCGTTTTTCTCCACGTGGTCTAAAGTGATGCCTTCCTGCTCAAAGTATTTCTCTTTGAATTTCTTTTGGTCTTCGGGAGTGTGACACCAGGAAGGCTAGCCGCTGGCGTCTTGTTTCAGTTTCAAAAAGGCATCCACGTAGTCTGCGAAAATGCCTTTCTGAGTTTCGTTGCCCTTGTGGTACTGTTCTGTCTTGGGAAAGTTGTAAATTTCACACACTTCTAACAGTTTGTATCCCAGGTCCAGAGCTTTAAACAATTCCACGCTGACCCACGTTCCTGTCAAGGCGCGTTCTTCCTGGGTGTGCTGACAAGGTTGGTCTTGGTTGCACATTTCGGCACAAGTACGGCACAAGGGAAACATCAGTTTTCCTTGGCAATGGCGACGAAAGACGGGATGGTACAAGTCCGTGGGAGGCAAGACTTTGCATTTAATAAATCCTTCGTATTGTCGAATGTTTTCCAGGACGATGTGTTCCATTAGCAATTGTGGGTACCCTGCGGCAAAGTGACAATATTTGCAAACGTAAGGATACAGCGAACACACGTCCAAGTATTTGATTTCTTCTCTTTTCTCCTCGTCGGCTTGGTACAGCGAACAGGAGGCATTCGTCCGTCCTCCGTACAAACTGTCCCTCGGGTTCAGTGGGTACACCGACTTGTAGCTTTCCACGACGCGTTTAAATTCGGGATCGGTTTTCAAACGGCGATCGTACTCGTCGTGTTCCCCTATTTCCACCACTTGGTATTCTTGCTCTTCTAACTTCAAGCACCGCTGACAGGTGGCCTGGTACAAGTCTTCCATGGTACGTTGTAAAAACTGAGTTTTGGTGTCACGTTGAGGGTAACAAATGGGACATCCGTGAAATAAGGAACCGTTAAACTCGTACACGATCTGAGGGTTTTCTAAGTCCCAACAATCCACCGAATACGTTCCGATGTTGTTTTTTTTTCGCCTCCTCCGTTGCGGGCGTGTTGGATCCATTTGTCTTCCTTGTCACACAAGTAATGTAACCAGCGTAGGGCTTGACCGAATATTGACGTTTGACAAAGTTGGTCGTTTGAGGGCTTATGACAGCTAGGGTGTTTTCGGGCACGAATCGTTGGCGGTACACTAAGGAACACCCTTTGATAATGGTGCAGGCGTCTTTCAAAAGATCGATCCCTCCGTGCTCCATGAACAGTTCTCGAAATTGTCCACAGCAACGCCGTAAAATGTCCACGTAGGAACGTCAATACTTTAACATTTCCTCCTGAAAGTCGAGAGGGTCTGAGGCGTGAGTGTGGTACCAAGCGTAGAAAGCTTCTCGTTATTCGGTGCGCATGTTGTCGGGGTCGTAGTAGTGAACATCAGGCAAATGGGGTAGAACGGCGTGTTGATTGGCTTCAGTATTGAAAAAATGTGAGAAATAGCCTTTGGCCATTTCTGTCATTCCAAACGTTTTAGGCATTTGGTTCAAAGGCATGACCAAGTAACTCATCGAATCTTTAAACTACACTTGTCCCACTTGCATGGAAATGGTTTTGGCTGCGTTCAAGGTGACTTTAAGACGTTCGGTGCTTTGTTCCGTATAGTATTTGAGAAGAAATTGCCCATCGTATCCCGAGAAATTGTGAGCCATCACCGTGGCATAGCGATGGCAATCTCCATAACGTTCGATGTCCTCTTAGCTCCACGTTTCGTCGATGGGGTCTAAGATCCATTGGGCAAAATCGGTCAGCGTGTTCGGTCCTCGAAAGATTTTTTCACGTCCTCTAGGAATCTTGTTGCAGTGAGGGCATGACTAAAGATAGGCTCTTGGATGCACTTCTCGCACGCTCGATGAGCCACGCAGAAATTAGGAATGTGAATGCCGGTCTATTGCATGCATTCGAAATCTAAAAAGATGAAATTCCCTGTCTTCTGGCCATCTTCCTCTTGACATTTGGAATGGTATTTCTGAATGTAGCATTCGTGTTCCATGTCAACGATTTGGCGACAAATATGGCATTGTTTCTTTCCTCAACATAAATGAGCTTTGGCTTTACTGGTACGTATGTCTTGTCCACAAGTTGGGCACAATCTCAGCAGTTGACAAGCACCTTTCTGCTGAGAACCTTGCGTTTTCAAATGTTGTTGGTAACAGGTAGGGCTGAAAAAAGTGCGCTGACAAGCTGGGCAATGCACTCGTTCTTGTCCTTCGTCAAGAAAAGTTTAGAGGCCAAACATCCCAAGCATTTCGATCCACAATGCTTGTGTTGCTCTCGATTGTTATAGCCATAGTTACATTTCTCACAATAATACCTGTATCCCAGGAATCCAATGATACTGGTAATGGCATCGAAATGTTCATCGTGATAATAGACATGAATGTATTTTCCGTTTTCAAAAATCTTTGCCTTGAAACAATAAAGGTCCACGCACTTCTTGAGGATGAACTTTCAATGTGTAGCGTGGAGCTAATACGTCTTGCAATTTTTGCATCTTAGGAATGCCACAAGTGGTGTCTTTGGATATACCGGCTTGGTGTAACAGGAGTTCTGCTTCACTTCGAGGGCACGCGCTAAACACATCTTGTCTTGAGGGTTGTTAATTTGGACGAGGCTGCACTTGATGCTACAAAGGTCGTCTACCAATAGCACCTTTTTGCGTCCGGTCCCTTGGGGAAGAGAATCGTGGGTCATGAACAGTGTCGCTTTTCCATCGGTGATGTGAAACTTGTCGTTGGATTGTTGAACGTGTTGAATCTTGTCGATGACTTTGGAAGGTGTCAGTTCTGATGGGTTACTAAACTCGATCCATACGGGGGACTTCAGACTGTTGTGATAAAGGGAAAGTCTCAAGCGATCGTCTTCTTTGGCTTGACATTGCTATTTCAGTGTGGTTAACAAAGAATCCCACACATCGGTGATGAACTCTTCTGCTTTCTCCAGCGGTACGTCGGACTTCAAATCTTTAAACTTCACCGTGTACGTATAGGCCGTGGTTCAAAATTTTCTAGAGGAGCATTTATCCGTCTCTCGAATGTGGTAATAATTGTCAGGGTTTAGTGGTAGTGGACTTCGGTTTGGTGTAGACTCTCTGGGTCGGATTCTGGCTCACTCGTGTCATCTTCAAATTCACTGGCATGGATTTGAACCAACACTTCAGCTACTGTGCGAGGCGACAAGTCACGTTTCTGTCTCTTGCTTTCTTTTCCTTTTTCTACAAAATGATGCGATCGTTTCATCTTAAATGCAAAAAGTCAAATGACTACATTCGAAACGCCATGGGTCCCTTTATATCCATGTCAGACCAGTGTATATATAATGGGTCAGCGTCTTCCCTCCAAGTATTCATTTCATTCTCAAGCCTACCAGAACGATGGAAGAGCCAATACGGATCGAACATCAGAGCTTTGCGAGGTGTCATACGAAGGTTTTCTTCAGACAAGCCGACGGACTACTCGAGATAAAAGTCAAGATACTTGCTATATCTGTCAGAAGAAAGGGCATTGGTCTTCAGAATGTCCAGACCATCAAAAAAGGCAAGACAGGTGTCAAAAGAGACAAAAGTCAAGATATCTGTTATCATTGTCAAGAGAAAGGATATTGGTCTTCAGACTGCCCTAAGAAACAACAGGAGGAAGAGAGGGATTCCGAACAGGAAGAGGAGGAAGAACCCCCATAGGTCCAGAAAGAGAAGAAAGAGAAGAAAAGACGAGGAGAAGAAAGTGAGGAAGAAGAGGAAAAACCTGTGAAAGTAAAGAAATTTAAAAAAGGAGAGAGTGAAAGAAATAGAAGTCTATGAACATTTTTAAAGTGTTGTGTTGTTTTGTGAATTGGATTGCAGATTTGTACCGCTATATAACGGAAAGAAAAACGTAAGTGTCTCTTGGTTTTGATTTTTTAGAATAAGGACCTACACTCATGCACTCACACACGTACATCATGGGGTAAAAAGGGATTTTGAGTTTTAATTGATTTTGGCAAAACGAATACTATCTCTTTTCGAAAGAAGTAGATGGCCCTGAAAAGGACAGTTGGCTGGGTTTTTTTTAAAAATAAAAACACAAACTCAGAAACGGGAAGTAGTGAGCTTTAACTGCCTTATCCCTTTGCCACGGCCAATGCCTACTTCTGGAGCTGCTCCTGTCAATGATTTGGTAGAAATCACTAGGGTGGGTATGTCAGGCGTAGTAGGTGTGTGAACAGGGTTGGGCTGTTTGGCTGTTGAAGGTCTTTTTCTCTTGGGTCGTAATAAAGAAGTCTGATACATTTGTTTCAGACTCCTTAACTCTGGCAAAATGTCAAAAAGTACTGTCACCGTTTGACTTTCACCGTCCTCCTTTTCTCCTTGACCTTGTTTCTTCTATGCTTTCTCTTCTTCCTGTCGTTTCCTTCTTGCCTCTTCTTCTTCTCGCTGTTGCTGTTGAATGAGAAAAGCTTGTTCTGCTTCTTTCTGCTGTTGCAAAAATTTCTTCAATTCCTCTTTCTGTCTCTGTTTAAAATCCTCGACGTGTGGTAAAGAAGGAGAAGGTGGCGAAGGTTCTGGTACCGGAAGAAATTCTTGCGAAGAAGAGGGAAAATCCACTAAATCCTAATTAAAATCGACCACTTCTGGAAGTAGGCTCGTGTTGAGTTTGGTAGCCGCTGATATGCCATCACTTCTCGTCGCCACGGCCGGTGCACCCCAATTCATCGTCTTCTTAGTTTCCATCATGTTCTAACTGTGTCACTTAGATTCACTGGGCAGAGACGCTAGCGCACCTATATAGGGAATGTGACGTCACAGGTAGCTCTCTTCAGATTGGAAGACAGTCTCCGCTCTATGTCTGAATTTTGTAACGTGTGTTTGGATTGGTGAAAAAACTCAATCGTTTCGATCCGATCTTCCACTATAAAGAACCGCGGTTCACTTCATTCCCTTCACATTTTCTCGCCACAAGATGCGGACTAACGTAGAATCGTCTACCCGCCTATCGTCGATGCTGTTCAACCCGGACTATCCCATGTATGTCAGATCATCATGGTCTATCACCCAGATCACCGAGACGACCCTTTGGAAACGAAGGATCTATGTGGAGAGACAAGGCTGTCTGAAGAGAGTCTTAATCTACGGACCAGAGGTTAGACGAAGTTTGAGGAAGAAAACAAGAACAGTGAGATGCCCTCAATGTTAACGAAATGGTGTTAACAAAAAAAACAAAACAAAGGCCCTTACTAGGGCTATTCCATTACCGCGAAAAGATTTACTCTCTTTGCCATATATGTGTGTATTTATTTTATTTGTTTGTTTACCCGCCCCGCCAAGCGTTATTATTCGTATAGTTTCACCGCTAACTAGCTGAACTTACCCGCCACCCGCTACCCGCTTTGTTCCCTCTGTCACTGTTTGCTGTTTGGCCAGATTGAAGTCAGTCACTTGTAACATTGTTGCCAATGTCCAGTACCGTGACGTCACCCACCTGTTCCATTCCTACTGTCCCTATACAAACCCAACCTTTTGTCTTGTCGCTATAGTGGCCATGGGGGTCTTGTAATGCTAATTCCCATTGTCGCTATAAATTTTGTCGCTATAGTGGCCCGGGGTGGAGGTTTGACGGATTTCCCATTGTCGATATAGTGGCCCACTATAATACTCCCGACACCAGGCAGACCAGTCCTAACACTGACCTCTTAATGCTGAGCGCCAAGCGAGGCAGCTGTTAGTATCATTTTTAGAAGTCTTTGGTTGACTCGGCCGGGTATCGAACCCGCGACCTCCCGCATCCGAGGCGGACGCTCTAACCACTAGTCCACCGGACCAACTGATGACATCATGGATTATCTAGAATTTGTGAAGGAAAATATTTTATTTTTTTTTAAATTATGCATGTGGATAAATTATCTCAGTTTATTGTTACATCAAAATGTTAAGTTAGAACTATATAATGCCTTTTGATATAGGTAGCCTAGTGGTTAGAGCGTCTGCCTCGGATGCAGGAGGTCGTGGGTTCGAACCATGGCCGCATCATACCGGAGACTTATAAAAATGGTACTAACAGCTGCCTCGCTATGCGCTCAGCATTAAGAGGTTAGTGTTAGGACTGGTCGGCCTGGTGTCAGGATAATGTGACTGGGTGGGACATCATGCTATATGTCTGCGGCACGATGCCCCAGTGCTAGACATCACTATAAACTGCCACACTGCAGACATCGTAGCGATATAACTGAAAAATTGTTATAGCTACGTAAAAATCCAAATCTCTCTCTCTCTCTCTCTCTCTCTCTCTCTCTCTCTCTCACACACACACACACACACAAACACACTTGATATACGTCTTATCCAACCAGAGTGCAGTAACCAACTATGTAACTCGCCTTTACGAAACTTTCAGAAATTTCCAGCAACCATTGTAAACACAATTTATCATGCAGAAAACAAATTTAGACTAAAATGACCTTGATATGCGTCATTCTGGCCCCAGTCTTAGGGCATAAAACTCATTAAACAATAATAAAGACCACCCTTGTTTACAATATCATAGTGGATAGTA
Source organism: Megalonaias nervosa (assembly GCA_016617855.1). Taxonomy (NCBI): domain Eukaryota; kingdom Metazoa; phylum Mollusca; class Bivalvia; order Unionida; family Unionidae; genus Megalonaias; species Megalonaias nervosa. The sequence goes on along the minus strand of JAECUM010040187.1, from coordinate 9,517 downwards.
TTTGTTTTCATTCTTTCCATAACCATGGTTCATAACATCTGCTTAAGAAGCTATCCTCAAAAGACCGGATTTACGTAGCATCGTGCTTCGAGTACCTTCGGTGTGACAGCCACAACTATCACTATTATAGGCACTGTAAATGAATGGGTAAATATGTTGCTCAAGCACATAAAATGCATGGATTTTACTCCCATACTTTACCAGGGCGTATGCATAGTGCTTACTAATTGGCATGAACAACTATAAACAGTACAGCGGTTGTTGTTGTTCTCGTGGTTTTAAAGCCAATTTTCAGCACACGATAGGCTATACATGGCGGCCAGTATAACTAGTGGAGAAAGAACCCGGGAAAACCTCGGTAAGAACTATCTACTCATGGGAAGCAAATGTCAAGCTTCCTCACATATTCACACTGGCCGAGCTCGAGACTCGAACGCATGCAGACAAAAAGGTGAGATGGCAGCGATCAGTAAAGACGAACACTTAAGACCACTCGGCCACCCAGAGCCCAAGTAAACCGGCTGAGGGTAACCTTTGTCTTTGATGTGGACCATTTGCCACTGAAAAGGGAATTTATTTCCACTTTAAACAGTGCTGGTTTGAAAGGGCTTTCTGTGTAGGATAGTTTGTCAATAGCATGTACAAGTTTCTGTAGTTATTTACAAATACTTAATCTAAGTAAGTAAAGAGTAAAATCCAGATTAGAGATACACTCGTTCATAGGAAGGGTAGGGTAACAACAGAGATGCGTCCAGATTTAAAGTTTCATGACTCAGATGAAAACAACAAGAGAAATGTAAAACAAAACATTTAACTACCATCAATGAAGCGTGACATGTATTTCACACTCACAGATTTATTTCTGTAGTAATAGTGTAGTACTCGTGTAGATGCATCATATAAGCAAGCGATAAATAAAATGAAATAAAACGAAGACGTCTTTGTTCATGAGCATACCAATAAAAGATAACCAAAACCGGCAACGCACGCAACACAGATGGCAGTAACTTGTTCTGTTGAAAGAACGTGGTACTTGAAGAGATGCATTAAATACTGTTATGTCTCCATCATAATGACTGTCTAAGAAATGCACTTTAGACACAAAGTCATTAGACATTATATACCTTTTGTAATGAGGGTTACTTGTTGTTATCAGGACGCATCCCGTCACCAAGTTTCATCATTGGAGGTAGAATAGTATTAATATAGCATGCCACCCTGCACCCCCAACAATAAACAAACAAACATGTGGCCATTGTCTAAATGCAAAAAGGTAACCAGTAGCCAGTAAAACTTTTAATATAGGTGATCGTGACTTCCTTTCGTTGCAGAGGTGTGATACTGACAGAGACGTGCTTGAGAAATAACTTCATGAACACCAGATTTAACCAAAGTCAGTGCAGCTTGAAATGTGGGACCTGGTGACCTGCTTTTGCAACTGATGCGTGTTATACTTATCGATAGGCATCCCTTTACCAAATCTCATAATCCTATTTAAAAAACAACGTATACAAGGCGAAATAACCCCTGTATGATCGTGAGCTAAATACAAAACCTTGAGCAAGAATGGACTCGTATACGAACAAAATCAGCCCCCCCCCCCCCCTCTTGGTAAATGCCATTAAACACACTCCAAAATGCTACGAAAGATCTAGAAAGAAAGATCAATAGAGATGCAGCAAGGCTGTACATGTGAATGTGATTTTAAATCTGTCGACCCCGACAATAACGCTGACGACATGCATCGTATGATGAAGTCATGTACTTAGTAGAGAAATATATCGAGAAAATATTAATAATCGAACACGCTAATAAAACAAAGAGGACACGAAAATTTTATTGCACTATCAAATCAGCTCCAAGATGCGACCTCGTGTATTTCGCAAAAGACCACTAAAGGAGACAGTATTGGGCCGTGGCTCAGCGGTTAGCGTACTGGACTCGCGACCGAAAGAGTGCGGGTTTGAATCCTACCAGTGAATCATCCTGGGCCAGCTACCAGGATGTGTCCTTGGGCAAGACTCTTTACTCTAATTGCCAAGAGAAAAAAATACCTACCTATGTTGTGCCGTGAAGCACCAAACCAAACCAGGCAAAGGAACTGTCAACTTTGTCCACGCTTGTCATTAATCGTTGCCGCAAGCGTTATAAGCCCTTATGCCTACGTGATTTTTGTGGTGTTAGTTCAACTTTAGTCTTCAGCACATGTGTACGGGACATGGATATATTCAGGGGAAGTCATATTAATTTGTGTGTTTTTCTCGCAGTATAATTTCGACAGGACAACCTTATGTAAGGTAATGTGTGTGTGTGTGTGTGTGTGTGTGTGTGTGTGTGTGTGTGTGTTTTTAATGGCACTTGCCACCAGGGGAGAGGACGGGGGGGGGGGGCCTGATTATATCATTGTAAGGCACGTTGTTGATAATTTGGTATCAATAACGTGCCTCAGAATGATATAATCAGCCCATCCCCCATCGTCCTCTCCCCTAGTGGTAGGTGCCATTAAACTGCTTTAAGAGTACATGTTCAAAATTTTAGGCAAAATATCTATTCTCATTAGCAATTCACTTTTGGTGCCGTATCTATATTTGACCTGAAAAAAGCCGTATATGTACATACACGGACATATAATTTTACTATATATCCATAAACAATTTAATTGCAGCAAGTTTTTACTGAATTTAAGTAAATAATACTTAGGTTTTATTTGGATAGACCGGCTAGTTTATGTAGCTGACTGATATTGTTGAAACCAGTTTCTACCAGCTGTATTAGAACATGTGGCATAATTAAATGTAGATACTTCTCCATTTAGCTTTTACCGGAAATGCACTAATAATATTTTCTGGATGCTCTTTATCTACCTTTCTTTTTTCATTCTGGAAGACAAAAATACTACATTATCGACTATTTAAAAAAATGTTTCAGCATAAGGGTTTGCTAGTCCAATAATAAAGAAAACCGTTTGATGACTAAATTATTTTTTTCTAGTATTAAAAATGCCTGAACAGAATGTCTTCTGTCGCACTTGTAACTGATTATATTGCGAATGTGGACTGGGTGCAGGTGAGATTTTAACATCAAGCGAAACTATTAGAAAATACAGTTATTAAAAGTTGTTTTTTCCCCATTGCTTTTCTATAACACTGTATCGTATATCTTCTATTTGTATACCGTTATCCAATGTGTTCTTAAATTATTTAAAAATCAATATGGCTATCCACTCATTTTTCAAAGCATGTACTTTACCAGTTGCCTCGGATGTATGTGAGTATTAAGTGACACAGTTACAACAACTACTGCTATTATCATCATCATCATCATCATCATCATTATTATTATTATTATCAACTACTACTACTAATACTATTACTCTCTTCGTCGTCATCGTCATTTTCATCGTCATTTTCTTGTCGTTGTTACTATGATAACATCAATTTTAGCTATCTTGGGGGTGGATAATATGGATATTGTAACCACAGCTGGGTACCGTTAATGGAGGTAGATAAGCCGCAAATAAAACGTATCCATACTCATACATATCGCCATAGGTGTCTGCGCTGACAGTTTATCTTCAAGTCACCATTCAAAAATGACATATTTAAATTTGATCCAACTGTCAGTATAATGACCGTTTTCTATACTCTATTTATTGTTGCAGTAGTCAGCCTTAATTTTGTAGTCATCTTCTTCTTTGACTTTGTTGATCTTTTATGAGCTAAGTCAAGTTTCCAGGGAGCAACTGTAACCCGTTGGGGGGGGGGGGATCAGTCCCGCAATCTAAGGGTCGTGGGTTTCATAGCCACCAAGGCCAGTTCGGTTCGGCCTTCTCGGTGTGTCCTTGGAAAAGACACTTTGCTCACATTTCCTTGGCATGAGTTAGTCAATAAAGTGTTGAACGTGCCGGTAAAAGTCAACCAACCAGATAACCAACCGAGTTTCCTCTGTCTTGAAATTCGTTTTTTTATCCTAAGCTATCTTTGTGCCGAATTTCATGACAGGGTAAACTCAGCTTATTGTACTAGTTTACCCTCTGATCGCTGTCACCGCTCCTAAGTTAAGATCCTTTCCAGACATGATAGCGGCATCGAGCTCGAGGAAACCAGCGCTGTTCCGAGGTCCACCGCGGCCGACGATACACGGGCCATATAGTTCATTTTCCTCTGCCACTAAAATTAATAATAGATACGTATTATAAATTTTTCTTACATTGAAAACAATAAGCCCCTTACCAAAGAAAAACTAAATAAGAAAAACATGTATGAAGATTAGAGACTGTGGATCATATAATTCCGCATTGTTTACCTTACAGTTATTTGGACGTCACTCACTCCTGAGCCCTATCCGTCAAATTGGCTGCGTGAATATTAAGCAAGCCGGACACCTATGCAATACGTTATTATTTATTGGTGAGGTTTGTCAGATATGAGAAATGATAGACCGAATAATATGGCTTTTTAGGCCTGAATCTAAACGTAATAAAAATGGTGTTAGGAGTAAACGAGATATTCTCATACGTTGACATTCGGCAATCAATATTAACGTTTCAATAGACAAATGTTATACACGTTTCTTATTTCTTTTTTTTCTGTCTTTTTTACACGTATGTGATTTTTATGGAAAGCGTATCTGAATAGACATACATCAAAATTCTGAATGGACAAACATCAAAAATTGGAGATGGAGGTAACAAATTCGGGACTTACAGATTATTTCAGAATAATTTTGAGGTAGAGTTATCGATAGTCAGTTTATCATTTAACACAGACAGCATTCATGTACATTTTTATATCATTTTAATAGTGTATTTTATTTTATTACTACATATTGATATACTTAACATAATATAATCGTAAAATGTTAATTATTATGTAAACCCATCTAAGTCCACGCAGATGCACAATGTCTCTAATCTTCCTCCACCCCCATCTCACCCGTGTTCGATTGGTCAGATATCCATGTACACGTACTAAATCTGAGATTTATTATTATTGACCTATTCGTGTACTCAGAATCAAAGATAAGGACAGATTCGTAAACGTGAAATTTATTGAACAGACACTTACCCCCACCCACCTCCTCCAGCTTTCAACGTCGATGTATTTGAGTTGTCGCTATTTCACACTCTGGGCCAATCTTTTATAAAATTTATAACACTTTATACATTCGATATTAATAAGTTAGAGAAATACAACATTCGTCGATTGTTCAGTTATACGTTTTCAAATTAAATTCGTCCAACGAGTTTAGCTGCATGTAATTGACAGTTGTTATCATATCAAAACGAGGAAGTATGATTTGAAAAAAAAATCATGATCATTTGTACACCACGTGCCTACAGAATCGAAAGCATCTCCACTGTAATAAGTCACGTATTATCACAATTAAATGTGAAAATACAAATATTTATTTTTTATTTGCACTTCATTTAACAAAGCGATACATCTGTCAGTAGGTTATGTCAGTCTTCTATTTAAGTTTATTATTGTTGTTATTATTTCAAACAGGACACTATGCGATATAAAGAATACGAGGTTTTCTTTATGTTTTCATCAGGAAATGAAAACTATGGGGAGTATTTTTTTTTTTAAATTGGAAATATATAGCCATGAAAATTTTGTGTTTACTGGATCTGGAAGTTAATTTCAACGTGGTTTTTTGTGGGGTTTTTTTTCCACTAGTGCACAGAGATTTTTCCATTCTTTTCTAGTTTTAAAAATAAACAAACACGAACAGCGGTATTAGATTAGATACATCATGCAGAACATGAAACAGATGACTAGACAACAAAAAAATGTTACATAACTAAAACATGCAAAAATCGTTTTTGTTTATGTGTTATTATTTCATCAAATTTATATTTATCACATTTTCTGTTGTCGTGTAAAGCATGACACTTTCTGAGTGAGCATACTTTTAAAACTTTCAAATTCTTCTAAACCTTTTAACTCTTACACTAACAGTGTTAGTGACTGATTCAACAGCTCGGCAGAAGCAAAACTATGGAATAAAGTGCGCTCTGTATATAATATTCTGAATTTCCGTACTAACCGTTCAGTCCTTTCTCTACAGCATCAATGGCTGAAGTTGTGTGATTAGTGAGTAATTTTCCAGCTTCTGCCACCGGTTCTCTAGAAAACGACCAGGTGCCTATAACTGTGCTCCTCGCACGCTTCATTGCAATTTTAAAAGAATGGAGCAGGAAACTACCAATCGAGCGCATGACAAGGGAGAGACCATTTTATAAAGTTCAAAACTCGTGGTTTCATTGCAAGGTTGAAATAGTCCAAACAAAGAATATCATGTTAGCCGCTATCAGTGCTGCTATTGAATATTGTAACTTGAATTTAATCAGTGCACAAGAAACGTTATGCAATAGAAATCTTATGCATCACATTCTACAGAGCTTGTCGTTTCCGTAACAGTGACAAACACCTTAGAAAATCCTTCTTATTCTGCTTATAGTGAAATTCTATTTTAACAAACATTAAGAACCCAGTTTTTATTATTTTGCTTTATATGCAAAAGCAGAGAGCATTTACACAGTCAAATGAATTTCCACAGTAACCATTCGCTTTTGGTTGTAATATTGATTTCATCCTGCTCGAGTCCTTTTCCAAACATTTATTCATGCTATTTGGGAGTTGTTAGTGCACGGAAACCATTGTACGATATAGTACAGGTTATGGCGTAGTCACTATATAGATACCATTGTATGATATAGTACAGGTAATGGCGTAGTCAGTAGATAGATACCGTTGTATGATACAGTACAGGTAATGGCGTAGTCAGTAGATTGTTACCACTGAATGATACAGTACAGGTAATGGCGTAGTCAGTAGATATATACCACTGTATGATATAGTACAGGTAATGGCGCAGTCAGTAGATAGATACCGTTTTATGATATAGTACAGGTAATGGCGTAGTCAGTAGATATATACCATTGTGTGATATAGTACAGGTAATGGCGTAGTCAGTAGATAGATACCGTTGTATGATATAGTACAGGTAATAGCGTAGTCAGTAGATTGTTACCATTGTATGATATAGTACAGGCAGTGGCATAGTTAGTAGATATATGCCTTTGAATGATATAGTACAGATAATGTCGTAGCCAGTAGATAGATACCGTTGTATGATATAGTACAGGTAATGGCGTAGTCAGTAGATATATACCATTGTGTGATATAGTACAGGTAATGGCGTCACTAGATAGATACCATTGTATGATATAGTACAGGTAATGGCGTAGTCAGTAGATATATACCATTGTGTGATATAGTACAGGTAATGGCGTCAGTAGATAGATACCCATTGTATGATATGGTGCAGGTAATGGCGTAGTCAGTAGATAGATATCGTTGTATGATATAGTACAGGTAATGGCGTCACTAGATAGATACCATTGTATGATATAGTACAGTAAATGGCGTCAGTAGATAGATATCCATTGTATGATATAGTGCAGGTAATGGCGTAGTCAGTAGATAGATATCGTTGTATGATATAGTACAGGTAATGGCGTCAGTAGATAGATACCATTGTATGATATAGTACAGGTAATGGCGTCAGTAGACAGATACCCATTGTATGATATAGTACAGGCAATGGCGTAGTCAGTAGATAGATACCGTTGTATGATACAGTACAGGTAATGGCGTCAGTAGATAGATACCGTAGTATGATATAGTGCAGGTAATGGCGTAGTCAGTAGATAGATATCGTTGTATGATATAGTACAGGTAATAGCGTAGTCAGTAGATTGTTACCATTGTATGATATAGTACAGGTAATGGCGTCAGTAGATAGATATCCATTGTATGATATAGTACAGGTAATGGCGTAGTCAGTAGATAGATATCGTTGTATGATATAGTACAGGTAATAGCGTAGTCAGTAGATTGTTACCATTGTATGATATAGTACAGGTAATGGCGTAGTTAGTAGATATATGCCTTTGAATGATATAGTACAGATAATGTCGTAGCCAGTAGATAGATAGCGTAGTATGATATAGTACAGGTAATGGCGTCAGTAGATAGATACCGTAGTATGATATAGTACAGGTAATGGCGTAGTCAGTAGATATATACCATTGTGTGATATAGTACAGGTAATGGCGTCAGTAGATAGATACCCATTGTATGATATAGTACAGGTAATGGCGTAGTCAGTAGATAGATATCGTTGTATGATATAGTATAGGTAATGGTGTCAGTAGATAGATACCATTGTATGATATAGTACAGTAAATGGCGTCAGTAGATAGATATCCATTGTATGATATAGTGCAGGTAATGGCGTAGTCAGTAGATAGATATCGTTGTATGATATAGTACAGGTAATGGCGTCAGTAGATAGATACCATTGTATGATATAGTGCAGGTAATGGCGTCAGTAGATAGATACCCATTGTATGATATAGTACAGGCAATGGCGTAGTCAGTAGATAGATACCGTTGTATGATACAGTACAGGTAATGGCGTCAGTAGATAGATACCGTAGTATGATATAGTACAGGTAATGGCGTCAGTAGATAGATACCCATTGTATGATATAGTACAGGCAATGGCGTAGTCAGTAGATAGATACCGTTGTATGATACAGTACAGGTAATGGCGTCACTAGATAGATACCATTGTATGATATAGTACAGGTAATGGCGTCAGTAGATAGATACCCATTGTATGATATAGTGCAGGTAATGGCGTAGTCAGTAGATAGATATCGTTGTATGATATAATACAGGTAATAGCGTAGTCAGTAGATTGTTACCATTGTATGATATAGTACAGGTAATGTCGTAGCCAGTAGATAGATACCGTTGTATGATATAATACAGGTAATGGCGTCAGTAGATAGATACCATTGTATGACATAGTACAGGCAATGGCGTAGTCAGTAGATAGATACCATTGTATGATATAGTGCAGGTAATGGCGTAGTCAGTAGATAGATACCATTGTATGATATAGTACAGGTAATGGCGTCAGTAGATAAATACCATTGTATGACATCGTACAGGCAATGGCGTAGTCAGTAGATATATACCATTGTGTGATATAGTACAGGTAATGGCGTAGTCAGTAGATAGATACCATTGTATGATATAGTACAGGTAATGGCGTCAGTAGATAGATACCCATAGTATGATATAGTGCAGGTAATGGCGTAGTCAGTAGATAGATATCGTTGTATGATATAGTACAGGTAATAGCGTAGTCAGTAGATTGTTACCATTGTATGATATAGTACAGGTAATGGCGTAGTTAGTAGATATATGCCTTTGAATGATATAGTACAGATAATGTCGTAGCCAGTAGATAGACACTGTAGTATGATATAGTACAGGTAATGGCGTCAGTAGATAGATACCATTGTATGATATAGTACAGGTAATGGCGTAGTCAGTAGATATATACCATTGTGTGATATAGTACAGGTAATGGCGTCAGTAGATAGATACCCATTGTATGATATAGTGCAGGTAATGGCGTAGTCAGTAGATAGATA
>JAECUM010040186.1:0-26566 GCA_016617855.1 Megalonaias nervosa | reverse complement strand
ATATATATAAGTTTCGTCTTATCTATTAAGAAATTTCAAACTAACAAAGATTGGAACATAACAAAGTGTTTTTAGCAATGCAAATAGCTTACAGTACGAAATAGCAGACCTTGGTCGATTTGGAGAAATACAGGTAGAATAGCTTATTGATAAGCACTTTAAATGCGGCTCATAACCCATAACATAAACCTATGGTTTTAAGGATATTCAAATCTAATGTTAGGTAATAAATAAATGTTCTTTAACCGTTATATGTGATATTTTCCATTGGTATCTTATAAACAACACCTTTACGGCTGACCAGTTTAATTTCATTTAAAATTACATACATACCTGTTCAAAGCAAAACCAGCTACCTCATACTCGGGATGTTCACACCCGGACACACAATTTGCACTTTCTTTCACCGTCTTATTTCTGAGGAAAATACAGGATATTGTAACCACTGTGGGCATAAATTGGAATGAATTGATTATTCAATAAATAATATTAAATTTCTTGATCAAAATGATATGCGTTTTACTGCAACTTATTACTTTGGTCTAGGCATAAAGCTATAAATCTGTGACGTATCGATATACATCGTGATTCACAACCTAAGATACAATACATATCAATACGCGTTTAAAACTGAGGTAAGCAGCTAACACTTTATTCATAGCTGTCGAGAGCAAAATTAACTTTGAAAAGGTACGTTTTATATTGTATTGGTGTGCGTATTAAAACAGCAAATATAAGAATAGATCAATGCATCGGGGGAAAAGTCAGGTACAAAGATTTTTACTTCCTACTACATAGAATTAGTATCGCTTTGCAATACCTCTGTACTCCTAAACGATGGTGGCATAGTTTAACGCCAAATTAACCGAAATTTGCACGTTACCTGGCAACCATTTGGTACACTTAAAATTATACATTTTTAGAAACGATACGAATATACGAAATAGCTGACAATCGGTTATTTAATTAAGTATCAAATGTTTGTAGCATATTTGGTCACTTCAGAGTCAAACGGGACTCTCAGAATAATCAGATTAATAAGTTTATAGAGCCAACGAGGAATTACCATTAGACCACCGTCTTGAAATGAATCAGTTTTGAAATGAATCAAAAGAAGAAAAACATTGTCTAAACAAAGTTTTATTGGTTTTCTCAGGATTCATCTGCCAGGCTAGAAACGTAACCGTATGACTTAGTATATCTAAATTGGTGGGAAATGTAACTCTATGATTTGTTATGTCTAATTTGGTGGGAGATGTAATTCGATGACTTGTTAGGTCTAATTTGGTGGGAGATGTAATTCGATGACTTGTTAGGTCTAATTCGGTGGGAAATGTAATCGGTTGGAGTTTGCCATCTCTTTAACGGAAGTGAATATTATGTGGTGAGTTTATCAAGTCTTGGTTTTTATTGGAAAGGTATTGAATCCAGTCGCAAGAATTGATATGTTTTTCTTCGGACAGGAAGTTTAAAAAGTAAAATCACAGTGAATACATCCTTTTCCGCTGAGTAGAAAACGTATCAATATAACTGCCCCCTCCCTTGTCCATTTGCGTAAGGCTGCAGTTCTTAATTTTTCATTATTCGATTTTGCAACGTATCACAACACTTTATTCAGACAGAAACTCAAGTGGCTGCCCAATATGTTTATTTCAACTGAAATTGTGGTGCACACCCTTAGTGATAGGCAAGTTTCATTCTTGTTTTCTCAATAATTTGGTCATAAGTTAGCAGAGACCTCTTCGAGGAAAGTCGACGTCATTTTGTGAAATGTCATTTTAAATCACATTGAGAGAAAGAAAAAAGAGAATTTTAACATGGAGTGGGTGGGTGCATGTGTTTGAGTGTGAGAGAGAGAAGGTAATCTATTGTATCAAAATAATCTTTGCAGGACTGAATCGTAACATTTAATGAGACTGTCAGTGTTCGCATGTCTGAGAGCAATTTGCTCAAAGATTAAAAGAGAGATTATTAAATGTATGTGTGTGAATATTTTATTCATAATTAAAACAAATCGAGTGAAAAGACAATTACTTGTTTGCATATTTACCTGAAAAAAATTTACAACGAAATTTCAAAGCATATCATAAATAGTGTAATGATTGTCTTTATTTTCATTGTTGGGAAAACAGTCATAAATGTGCCACAAAGAGTAATCTACAGTTAAACGAAATCCAAAACTTGCAGTGACTACAACACGCTTGACAAAAATGCTTATCGTCTTGCAGAATCAGAACTTTGTCAAATTACAAATGATTGATATAGGTGGATGCCAGAGTTTGTTTTTTTTTATTTTACTAAGCATAGATGTGATGTCCTTACTAAAATCCTCTATGTTACTGTCACTGACTTAGATTTAGCATTAAATAACCCGGTGCCAACCACATTTGCATCGATCAATTTCTTAAAAAATGTACGATATACCTGTAGTTATTTGCTATTTAAAGTCGAGCCTGTCATAAAGGTCACATTTGCTCATCCATCACCTGTTAATTTCCCTCTGACAAATGTCTTATATAAATTTCCTGTATATAACCGTAAACTGGCTTCCGCTATCAGGTGGTTGATGTTTCCTAACCAAACAATGGTTTGTCCCTGCTTTAAGCGGTCACTAGAGCGCATCTATGTTGAACGTTCAGCTTATGCAAACGGAATTTTCGCTTCGTTAAGAAGGTATTGTTTTGATACGGGGATATCATGGGAATCGATGTATCAACATTTCTTATCTCGCTTATACTCGTAACTCTAGTCACGCTGAGGTGTAAATATGTCATCAAATTCACCAGCGTGGCAGGTTTTATCATTAGAGTTGAGGGTCCGAGCAATTTGTTTCCTAGATTTTGAGAAAGGCAGTTGTGTTATCGAAGCAGAAATGGAAGTCACCTTTAGTGTCAGTGTGATAGATATAGTTAGATATCTTCATCTATTTGCCTATGAATTAAAGCTGTTTACAACCATTCGTTTTTTAAATGAGATACGAGTTACATCTTTTTCTTCAGGCTCAATAATAATTCAGTATTTAAAACGAGTCTGTAAAGGCGAAGTCTCGGTTCGTGGGTCACAAAGAAAAATAAGCGTACTGAGACTCTGGATACGATATCGCTCCATACATTGTTATAATGGCTACCACGATGCAGGTTGGATTAATCTGTAACGCTATCAGTGGCAATTAAGAAAGCGGAGCTTCCACAAGCTTAGCTTCACAGGGCTTCATATAATGTGGGTTAGTCACACATTTGTCCACGAGTACTTTGCACTCGATTACTCCCTTTGGGCTCGTGTATCTTTCATTCCACAATACAATACCCTTGTGACCAGGACGGCGTATGTATGTATCAAACATTGACACAGGTCTACAGATTACCAAGAAAGACTCCCACACATTATGCCACATTTATTTAATTTTTGTTTGAACAAACGGTGTTGTTTAAGAAGTCCGTGCTTGCCTTGTGCTCTAATGCACGTGTAATTGGCCACGTCACAGTTTGTTACAGATGCATTTTTGTGATTCTCTATGACAAGACTCCGATGCTGGAGAGTACAGATGGGCGAATGAAGGTTATTGAAACGCCTGTGAAAACTTCAATGAGTCATACCATAGTAAATGAACCTGTTTCGTTTTGAAATAATAATTTCCTATCACGAAGTTAAGTATGGCCTTATCCCAAAGCGGCTTGCGAAGTTAAAGAGCGCAATGAAACACGACTGCGTAGTCATATTTTGCAAAGATAATTCAAATTTTTTTCGGGATTGGTTAACTCAAACACAACTTAGCTTCATACAACCAAACAAAAGGACACCTCGTTGACATTAAATTCTCAAAGTCTGAGGCGGTTCAAGTGTAAAAGTCCGTTGAACTATTTCCATTCCTTGTGGCTTTCTAGCTTTGTTAGCGGCTACGGTACCGGCGGTTGCTAAATCTTCTGCAATTTTGGGCATAAAGAATGGCTCTGAAAAGGCAGTCAGTGGCCGCGTATCGTACTGGAAAACGGAAACTCGACTACCAGACACAACTCGCAGAATACCTCTAGGCAGAGGTATTCCAATGCCACGTACAAGTCGCAAATGATGTCGTCATTGCCTAATTTTGACTTACTCACTAAGGCAAAATTAGTTTAAACATTTCGAAGTGTCTTTTTTGTTTGATGAACTTACATAGGTGACCCTAATGCGGTACGGGAAGGGATCTGACCAGATTTACCACCAAAAAGCGGATTTTACCACCCATTTTGTTGCCGACGTGGACAGGGGCGAGTTTATCATATTCCAAGATGAACGTGAAAACCTTTAAACGTCTAACGTGGACATTCAGTATATTGTTTTGAAGTTGCTAAGAGCCATCAGGAAAACTCAATGAAATCGGAGAGAATCAGAGACTCTGATAAGTCCATTATGTTTAGAAAAAAATAAACTGTTGTACCCGAAGCTGAGTTAAAACAATCCATGAATGCAAAGATTGCAGAGTTGTCCCCATCACCACGCGTAGTAACAGCATGGAATCTGATACAAAAAAATATTAGCCATTTTACGAATATTACACACCGAGTGGGCAAACAAAGCCATATCAGGCACTCCTCTTATAATCAATGCTTTTAAATCTGCTTTTGGTTGACATAAATCACACAAAGTCTGTATTGCATTTATTCATCTTAAGAGTATTTCATCTCGAGTAGGGCGTAATATACAAATTAATAGATGATAGCCCGCTGTTTAATCATCTAGAATATATATTATCATAAGCTATCATTGATATCAAAACATCTTTTACATAAGCAATATCAGTACGATTATTCATTGATAGTTATTTGTTCCACTTGTCGATGCATATATGCGTGAAACCGGTGTTAAGCAGCCTTCGTATGCATTGCAATATAATCCTGTTAAGAGTCAACTCAATAGTTGGGACCACTCTGATTTATCACCGTTCTACTCGACCCCAGCTTGGAATCATTGCTTTGCACGTAAATACTCTCAGTCACGGAATGCACAGCCAGGCGTGAAAACACCCACTAATTGTTTCTACAACGATCAGGTAAAGTTCACTTACAAATCCACCCGGGCTGCATTTCCCGTTGCTTATATTTGCACTAACGTTGAATCAGCCATTAAGAAAAATCTTGACTGTTATTTTACAATGACGCACTTGTCAGTGTAACAGTTTTAGGGTGAAAGTGAAGACGAGAACGATATTCAGTTGCGTAATCACTGTGGTTTTATATGAATGTAACTCTAGGCTCCAAGAAAGCACAATCGCCGGAAATTTAAATATTCCATCGAAAGGTATTTGCATAGATTATATCACAGCTGTTTAGGTAAAAATAATTAGTTTGAAGTACTTATGCATGTTGCACCTGTATGTCAATTTTACATCTATACTTCACGGTCACATTATTAATAGAAGAACTAAGACAGACCATCAAACAACGAAGCTAAAATGCATGATGACATCATCAAGAGAACCGCACTACTTGTGGAATACAAATTCGTGCATGTGGTTATAGATTCCATTTTCAGAATCGTAGGATCAACCATCGTTGGTCTATGTTGGGATGGAATCGCAACCACAATGGCTATCATAGCAACATTAATCGAAATTGTAGGAGACATACCAGTGGCAACCCGTGTAACTGGCGATGCTGGGAAAATAATTTCCATACAGCTGCGTTCGTGAGTACGTGTTTATTTAGAACTTGTGAAGTTCGACACCGTTCTAAAGGAAACTGAAAACCACCGTCGACTGTGGGCACATATATGGTAACGGAGCATTAGCAACTCTGATTTACAGACAGTGCAAAATCGAGTACTGAGACTTTCATTTGTGAGCTACACTCGTATGGTTTCAGGTTATGAAACAATAGTCAGTTCTCTTATAGTAGTATGATAACATCCGTTTGTTCCTTTACTGAAGATGAAGTCTTCTACCCACAGGACAATCATTTGTCGTGGAAGCCTCATGGTTACATTTGTTTGACGGGCTTGCGCGTGGGCTCGTATGCGTGCCCATGTGATATTAAGACAATGTCATGGGTCTTAGAAGGCTTTGACCTAGATCAATAGCAAAAATTCAGAATAGCTTTTATCAGTTTATATATATATATATATATATATATATATATATATATATATATATATATATATATATACATATATATATATATATATATATATATATATATATATATATATATATATTCGATTAGACTTCATACAGGTCCAGAACTAATAAACCTAACAGAGGGCAGACAAACACCAACCTGTTACATTTCCCTCCAATATAGACCTAATATTTACAACGTTATACTTCCACCCAGAGAGATTAATCGAAGGGAAAGTATAATGTTTTCGACTACAAATGTTTTCCTTATATATTTAACGATGGTGGTCTAATGCTAGTTACTCGTTTGGCTCTATACACTTGTACCCCTGTTTGGATCCCATTTTGGCTCTAAAGTGACACACCTTACTACAGATGTTCAACATTGTGAACTTTCGGTATGTTTGAATTCAAGCATTAACAGTCCGTATCTGATCTACATAATTTCATCTGCTCCAAACCGAAGTCAATTCCCCCCTCCCTGAACGGGTTTGTTAATTGCGGACGATAAGTAAAAGTACACGAGCAGATATATCTTCCGAAGCAACTAAATGTTGGGAAAGTTCAAGTAGGATTTGTGCGAGTCAGGAGTAGAGAATGCAGTTTTGTCCAACACTGAATTGTTCTGTTTTTCTTTTTCTTTATGTGACGCAAAACAAGGTGGAATTTTATGTTCAGTGGGGTTTGCGCAGTTTACAAGTAAAGAGATTACTTTAACAAACAGTCGCACGCATGATATAATAACAGATTTAAATGAACTGATATTGTACATAATACGAGTGCCGAGAACATCAATCATAACTGTCCATGGGGTAAAATGAAGATATAGTGCCACATGACCCGTTAAAGTAAAAAAAAAAACAAAAAAAACCATATGATTGTTCTACATAAACCTAATACAGCCTTAATTGTCTATAAAAAAAACATACAAATGCATACAAACTCACGTCAAAGCAGGCTTGAAAAGAACCTGCTGCCCACCCTCGAGTATAAGCATCCACTTATATGCCGATGACGTTCTGGATGAGTAGAGGTCCGCTTTGACGATCTTGGCGAGTCGTAAAGCATTTATAACTTCTTCAACATCTGTAGTTGGTTTGTATATTGATTCTTCATTTATCGTTTGGTTGCATTTCTCCCATATTTTATGATAATTTATGTTTAAAGTTTGTTGCATCGGGTATTCATATCGACCTTCCGATCTAATGTGAAATCTTCCATCCACATCTACCACAAATATTGTTTCCAAATTCCAAGAATTGTTCAATGTCCAAACGAAAAATAGAATAGCTAAAAGTAGCCCAAATCTGAAATGATAATGGACTTCAAAAACAAACATACAGAACATACTGCTGGGTCTCACTAATTCTGCATAAAAACTACTCTTAAAGGGAAAAGAAAGAAGTAACTTCTATATTATATAGAATGAAAGAAACATCAATATAGCTGGCATGTCAAGATATACATCCATTTTGTTCGAATATCAGAACAAGGAAAATATCAATATTAACATGTGTAGAACTTAGACCAGAAAGCGAAAATGGCATTGTAACAGAGATCAGAATGGTTTTGATATTTTATACAAAAATATGAATTGAAACTCCATATCTTGCCACGTATCAGAGATGTGAAATTAAACTAGTGTGTAACAACAGTAATGGATGAATTCAATCTCCTCTTCACTGAAGTATTTTAACGCTTTTGTTATTGTTTATTATTTTGTCGTGATTGTAATTAGAAATACGATCGAATATAACAGCAATCCTCGAAATTAAACCTCCTGTGTAGAAATCTTCCAAGCCGTACATGTATCAAAAAGTGAAAAAAAATCTCAAAGTCGATGATGAAGATACAGGAACATATCATGGTATATCCGCCCAAACAAGTGATGACTTTAATAAATTGTTCATTAATGACAATCCGATAATATCAAAGATGGGTGACCATAATGTGCCCAATTTTCAATCCAAACATCAAATCAAGACCCTCTGCAAGATATAACCTTTAAAGTATTTTGATATGCGGTAAAGGCGGAAACAGTTGCTTACCTTTTTCTTGTGTTAAATATACATGATATTAACCAGTTTCGTATATTATAAATAATAATAACCAAACTGAATATGTGCATTTACCTATGTTATATCTAATAGTATCCAGTAGGAATATGTGGAGTTACGGATGTAATACACAGTGGTAACCAGAAGGAATATGTGGAGTTAAAAATGTAACTAATAGTAGTAACAAGAAGGAATATGTGGAGCTTCGAATGTAATAAATAGTAGTAACCAGAAGGAATATGTGAAAGTATTTATGTAATACACAACAGTAACCAGTAGGAATATGTGGAGTTACGTATTTAATACATAGTACAGTGTAACAAGAAGAAGTATGTGGAGTTATATACATAATACACAGTAGAGACAAGAATATGTATGTGGCGTGACGAATTTAATGAATAGTATTAACCAGTATGAATATGTGGAGGTACATATGCAATACATAACAGTAACCAGATGGAATATGTGGAGAAATTCCCAACGTGTTATTAGGTACAGAATAATTTGTGGAGACCATATTACAGAGATAAGGAAATAGAGTCAACTTCTTTGAAGAGATCTGTTATAACATGTGACTCGCCTATTCCAGAGGTCAATGTGGCCGATGGGACTAAGGCGCTCGCCTTTACAGAACACCAGCACCTCAACTCTACCAGTTTTTGTTGGAATTCCAGTCTCGTCCAGTATAGGTAAGTGACAAAGATTTCCACTACATTCCTGTGGATGGGTGGTTTTTCCTGGGATTGTTCAGGGTTCTCCTCCAGGAACTCAGGGGTCGTAATTTATAGCTGTGCTAGAAAAAAGTCGTTAAATCCAAAACAACAACAACATGACCTTTTAAAAAATATTCAAATAATATGACAAATCAATCTTGTCTAGCTATTGTCCTGTTATCGAAGTATTTGAAAGAAAAGAATATATTAAAGCATGCATAATTATTTTCAGGACATTAAAATTTTACTAGAAAATGTACTGGAAGATGGCGCTCCACTTATCCCCCCAAGAAGACCAACCTTCCAAAGAACAGCGGAAAATTTTTAAAGTTCGTTTTCTCTATTTTTATATTGTTGAAATTATGCCCTGGAAACTCTTCAAGTACACGATCTTCCAGGGTCTTTGCGCCATGGACCCCGCTGCTGGTTCCGTCCCAAAGACCTCTATAAAACCCATCGCCAACTTGATTTTATGCCACCCCCACCACAAGAAAAAACAACTCCCAAATGATATTTCTGCATAGCAATAGACAGACAGATAAACAAGACATTTCATGTATTGTTTTCTATGATACTTTTAATGCCTTCGATAGGATGTGCCATAGATGATTACTAATCAAATAAGGAAGTTATGGGATTGAGGGGAATTAATTTCCATGGATCGAGAATTACATCACTAACAGGGTTATCGCCGTTAATAAATACTCAAATTAGGACAACCAACTACAGATGTGCCATAAGGATTAGTCTGACATCCGTTCTTATATTTTGTTCATATAAATGTCATTGCCTATAGCCTTAAATCTGTAATCTGATTATTTAGCATATTTTTCCTCGTTATAATGTACATATGCTGCCACTCAACGCACGCAGATGGCGATTATCACAATTTTGTATTAGCGAATTTTGTTCCCCCAAAAACAGTCTAGTTTGCAAACCGAGAAATTAAATATTTTCTAGAGTTTGACTTTTCTGGTCACATTTGCTTAGGTTTACACTATATCATCCTTATCTCGCAGTTAACTTAGCATCAAACGCCTTTCTGTCGAATCGTATTGATTGTATACTTCAATCTCCTTTTATGTGTAATGGGTACTTGAAGTTTAAGTACACATATAATCTAAATATCCTTGTCAAAATATAATCAAAGCAAAATTTATCTGGTTTGTATTCATCCAGCTGAAGAATACAGATTTGAACTTTGTTCATCATTTACTACAGCTGAGTCTGCAAACGGTGAAAAACAATTACACGAAGCAACCAGATTAGTTTCTGGTCTACAAAATATATAAAAATCCAAAATAGAAACACCCTATTTTGAAGTCATCTCACCTAGACAAAAGACATATTCTAAACTTTTTTTTACATGACATCAGAACAAAATGAATTTACCTTCGCAATCGCACTAAATAAGACGTCGTTTTATCTATATTGCCATATTTTACATTTAATCAGTTTTACCACTTTGACTTAATCACCTTCTCTCACACGCACATGCTTACGGTTACATACACATGCGAACACTTGCATACACATGCGAACACTTACATACACATTTACTTTAATATTACTAGGTATCAAGCGGAACTTGTAACTTGCACGGATGCTCGCAGCCGTTATGTAAGTAACAATTTATGAGAATAATGTATGATTAAATAAAATATTAACTGATCGATTTATGGTTAAGGATGGCTGATTTGTTACTGACACGCCTTATCTGGCTAACCGTGTAGAACATAATGGGCAAGCATCTTGTCCACGAGAATGATTAACAAAATACGGGCAATTAAATTTTCCCCTTATGTGTGAATCAGCTGCAAGGACATTCGAACTTTTAAACCTGCAAACATAAGGAAACACTTGAGATAATCATTATCTTTATAGAAAGATATTATATTTTATTAACGCAAAATATCCATTTACAGGGCGAATAATGGATGAAAATATTGAAGCGTTAATAGAATCACTCGTGCATATTACCATGAAAAAGATTCAATCACAGCCCATCCCCACTCCCTTGAGTGAAGGAAAGTAAATAATGACTGGCTGCTTGTAGAGCCAGAGAGCAAATTTGTCCATTCGCATGATCTCAAGAACATAGAACTTAAGCTAGCATAATGTACTTTGACAAAGACGATGAGATCTTTAAAATCTACGCAAGTAAAACTAATTTTCTCTGTGTTTTTCCCAGTTATGTAAAACAAACTACAACATGCTGACACTATATTTTGAGGCTACTCAACTGCAATTAAAAGTTATTACTTATACGAAAAATTAACTTTCGTTTCAAATATGAAATAATGTTTGTTTTAAAAATATGGCATTGCAACATAAACAATGACGAGAATTAGAAAATTTAATATCAAAACGAAATCGAAATTTAAAAATTCTATCGTAATTATCCATCTGTTTTTTTCCTTTTGCATAATTTTTTTCATTAATTACCCTTATTAATATTTTATGATCATATGAAATAGCGTTTGCAAAGCAACCTTTGAAAATATCACAAATGGTTTAGAAAACATGTAACGATATGATATCAGAATATTGGCATTTTGCTTCTTTCTTAATTATAATATATTACATTTGCAGTCCGCTTCTCCAACTTGTTATCACTTCATTAACGGTACAGTGTGATGAAAATTTTAAATTGTATGCAGCATGTTTCGGCAATAATCAAATCCATTGTAAACCGCTTATGTGACAACGTTTCAACAAAAAGAGGATGCTTTGTTTGTTTAGTTAAAATTCGTGCTTCACAAGATATTGTAGAATAAAATTAATTTGATTGTGACACTATCCTGTCAATGAGCCTTAAGAATGGTTTACACGTCAATATGCATACATTGCCAAGTGTATATTAATATCACCAATATTATAAAGTATTGTGCTGAATTTCAATTTCTAGGAAGCAAATTATAAAGTATAAATCATTATTTACAAAACATTAACGCAATTTATTAAAATGACTCAGGAATGTATATTTCGTCTTCGTTCTCACGTGCATTAACTGAAACAGTTCGATTGAGATAATTGTTATCAATCAATTCTTAAGCAACGTCACTCGACTTAAAAGATCATTTCTTATCAAATTATTGCCAACTAAAGTACTCTAAAAATATTCATTAATTTTATTTACGCAATACACGAAAATAAGAAAGAAAAAACTTGTATACAAAGACAAAATAAATAAAATATTTTACCTAAGACAGGAAAAGAGCTTGTATGGATGAACTGGCATCTTGAGGTATTCAGACAAATGTAAGTTGTCCAATAGTAACATATAGGTTGCGCATGCCTATAAAATAGGTTCTTTGATAAAATTTCTGTCTTCACCTGACACTCATGTCCTTGCCCCATCAGTGATATAGCGTGATGATGCAGAGTCTAACTACAATTAGAGTTGAGTTAAAGGTTTAACTTGGGACGGATGATATTGGGTCTTGCGGGAATTTAACAGTACACCGTTTTGTCTGCAGATTAAACATATTTCGCTCGATATTGTTTCATAAGGGAATACAACATTAGTCCATAACTTTAACATTAGCGGATCAATATAGGGTCAAAACACGTATGGTATCTAACTGAAAATTTAATGTTACATGTACGTCGGTTTAACATTGCAGGATTTTCTTGGGGAAGGATAGAAAATGGAATGTTACATGTACGTCGGTTTAATATTGCAGGATTTTCTTGGGGAAAGATAGAAAATGTAATGTTACATGTACGTCGATTTAACATTGCAGGATTTTCTTGGGGAAAGATAAAAAATGGAATGTTACAATTCAATGTGAAAATGGTCAAGATTGGAAATGAGCTGCTAAAAACCTGTCCATGGGTTTAAATATTATAGGACCTTATAGGATCAGTATAAGAAATATAATGTTACAACTATCCTTAGTTAAAGAATACAATGTAAAAGAACAGAAATGCTCATCAATTTCCGTCAGCATAAATCTGATACACTGACCAACCGTACCAATTGTATTATCATTAAGTTAAAGGTGTGTTTTTGTTTTACGATGAGTTAAATGTAATCAAGATGTTTGAGAGGAGAGTTACATCTACCACATTGTCAAATTAAATCAGAATTTAGCTTAAAGCTACGTTTGCTGTAAGGTCGTGACATTTTCTGTTTCAGATAGAAAACGACACAACTATAATACGTTGAAGTTATGCATTGTACATGCTGAGTACATAAATATTTATTTCTGTAAATGTTTGAGTGTACAATCAAAATCGAAGAGTAAGAGAAACAAATCAACACATATCAACATTAATGTTTTCTGCTATAATCTCTTTCATAAGAATCACAATAAAAATTCAAAACTCTTCACGAAAGCCCATTTTCCTCCTATTTAATTGTGTTCTCTTTTACAGTCCTTGACTGGCACGGGTTCTGCTGTTGTATCCGCTTGTCTTGTTTTGAATTTTTTTGCTGGAATGGGTTAGTCCTCAGACTCTTCTTTTTCACTTCGTACAGTTTTATTTTTCTATCCGTTTTAAGTGACCAGCATCCGCTCATCTACTCAGCAAAGAGAAATATTAATCGCAGATAGACAAACATACTTATACACTGTTACACATGGAGTGAAAGAAGAAAAAAGAGTAAGAGTGTTTGCACACATCACAGACATAGTCTTCAATAGATATTCAACATGATTGAGACAAGCCAACACACACGCTTAATGACAGTCATTGGCTTACTGTTACAAACCAAAATAAAATGTGTGTTATTTCAATACTAAGAGTGAATTTATTGACTATAATATGTGCTACTGGAAGGTTCAAATTCCCTTTTACATTAATGTGAGCGCTTCTACAATCGGAAAATTATGTTCTCTCCCTTTAACATGTGCTAGTGAAACAGGAAAGGAAATTCTTTAAAAGAAAATGAGCGTTACAAAAACCGAAAAACTCAGTCCTTTGCTAAAATGTGTGCTAATGTATAGTAGAAGCCAGGTTTGTTACAAACTTTTGTTTGTTACTATAATAGTAAAATCAGTTTTTATCACTAAAATGTATATTATGCAACAGGAATAGTCAGTGTTATCACTAAAGTTGTGTGCTGATGCAAGAGTACAAGTGATTTTATCATTAAAATGGATGTTATTGCAACAGTACACGTTAGTGTCTTCACAACATGGTGTGTTATAATGACAGTAATAAGTCACTTTCCTCACTAAAATGTGTAGTATTGGAACTGCAAAAGTCACTTCGTTTGTACAGTATGTGCTACAACAATAGTAGAAGTCAGATTATTTTTGCAAACGTTACTATTACAATACTTGTGTGCTATTACAGAAGTAAAACTCCTCGCTAAAAAGTATGCTACTGCAAAATCAAACATTAGTGTCTTTACTACGTTATGTGTTATTAGGACTGTAGAAGTCACTTACATTACTAAACTGTGTGCTACTAGATAAGTAGAAGTCACTTTTTCGTGAACAGTGTGCTACTGCAATAGTAGAAGTCAGTTTCGTTACTAAATGATGTGCTGCAGACAAAGTAGGGTTTCTCTCTAAATCCTGTCAATGGCAAGAGTGAATGTGAGTTTTTTCTACTAAGATGTATCCTACTACCACAGGAAAGGTCTGTTTTACTCTTGCAGTAGCATATATGTTAGTAAAATATCTATTTCGGTTCCAGTAGCACCTGATTTAGTAGCACACATTTAAGTGACACAACGTACTTTTGACTGTTTCAATAGCACACATTTTAGAGAAGACACTGATTGTTTTGTTTCAGTAGCATGCCCTTTAGTGATGAAACCAACTTTCACTGTTGCAGTAACACATAGTGTAGCGAAAACCTGACATCTAAATGTTGCAATAACAGCTATTTTAGTGAAAAAAAGCATTTTCACGGTTGCAGTAGTGCATAATGTTACTGAATAACCTAAATTTTGCTGTTCCTGTAGCACGCATTTTAGTGGAGAACTTATTTTAAAATGTATCAGTAGCACATATTGTAGTAGAAAAGTGACTCATACTGTAGCAGTAGCACATATTGTAGTGGAAACGTGACTTACTGTAGCAGTAGCACATATTGTAGTGGAAACGTGACTTACTGTAGCAGTAGCAAATATTGAAGTGGAAAAGGGACTCTTACTGTAGCGGTAGCACATATTGTAGTGGCAAAGTGACTCATACTTTAGTAGTAGCACACAATTTAGTGAAGAAAGTGACTTTAACTGTTCCAGGAGCACACATTTTATCCTGGATTGTAACTGTAATCCATGTATGGCCTTATGTTTGTTTATTTATATTCTATGAGTCATCTCCATTCTGTGTAATGTCCATGGCAGGCCTAGTTAGTACATAAGAATTCATGCTCTCTTCTCTTTATTTACTGCGATGTGTGATAGAGCAACAGTATGTTTGCGTTTAAAATGTTCATAGTTTTACCGATTGTCTCGTATTGCACTTCAATACGCGGAGCAAACGGGTGGTATGGAATGGTAATTTTGTTTAAATAGTAATGATAAGTTAGTCATAGGCTCATATAGGCATAGGGATCATTGTACAGCAGAAGCAATTCGTTTCGTAACAACTAAAGACGGTCCGTGTACGAAGCATAACTTCAAAGTGTTTATTTGGTTGCTTCAAAATGGGACAGAAAATGTTATTTATCTCGCAGGCCTTGGTCTGGTACACAACAGATGCATCCAAAGCAACATTTGTAAAGAAGTGAACAAAGTGAAGAATTTAATCTGCCTCATACCGCATTGCCATTTCAACAAAACTTGTTTCTTGTTTCTTGTTTATTGTTTATCAAGCCACACCGGGTAGCCGTTTTGTGAGAGAGCTAAATCTAGAACGGCAATAAGAAAAAGGTGTTACAAATTCTAAACACCACTAGTCTTCAAAATGTAGTAATGTTAATGTAGAATATGCTTCAACATCTTCTGTAGTAAAGGTAACCAGACGCCCTTCCTTAAGTGTGTGTGCTTGTTCTTCACTATATCATGTTTAATGTCTTTGGAAGGACATGTTTATGCACGTGTATCACCACTCATACTCTTTTCTCTTCACTTGATCCATGTGTGATACTATGTAAATATGTTTGCATGCATAGTGTGAATAATTATATCCCCACGTCTCTTTTGTACTTCACTGTTAGGGTTTTATTGATTTTTAGGATGCTATGGTTTGTAGTTTGTTTTAAAGGAGATGGTAGGGACGTTAATAGGGGGCTACGTTTTGTACCTTGTTTTTAAACGTTTATAGGTCAGTTACGGGGAACAGGGAAGTGCGTTTTCTCTAAATGGGATTTAAATTTTGTTTTCTACCCCATCTATCACATCTACCAATGTGCACTAATTAGTCTAATTGGTTGATGGACACTACAAACGGCTTGTCGGACATATATTTGGGGTATTCGTAACTCTAATCGGCTTGTTGGTTAGCAAATATGGGTCATTGCCTAGTTGATTATAAAGTGATGGACAGTAGAATACTTGGCGTATAATAGTAAATAAAAGAAGGCGTTGGATAGTAAATAACTGCGTGCTGCATAGTAGAGAACTGGCTGTTGGTCATTCAAAACGGCGTGTTGGAAAGCAGATAAATGGATGCTAGATGGTAGATAACTTTGTTTGTCACTCGAAATGGCTCTTTAGAGAGTACGTGTGGCTAAACACTATATTTTATATTGACCACATTCTGTCCCATTATTGTATTCCTTCCTTACTTATTTGTCATTATAATTTGAACATTAAGGTTTTCCTTGTCGCCATCCAGTTTTAGAAACAAAGGGGGAAATGTGGCGTTAATTTTAACACAGGCTCTAACCTTGTCGCCATAAAGTCCTATCCAAAAGCATTTCTACTGTTAAGAGGACATACCATGTTAATTTTAACATTACGCTTTCCCTTGTTGCCTTATAGACCCATAGATTTAAACCCACAGACTAACGATGTAATGTTAAATTCCAATTTTCTCCATAGAGTCCTACATATGATTAATCTAAAGCATAATTTTAATCCACGTTAGTCGCTATATCTGATAGTTTTAGTAGGTTTCGCATTATCTATTGTTGATTCCCCTTGTGTCCAATAACGTTTTCTTCGTGGAAACGCAATGTTAAATTCCCTGTGTTGGTAAAACGAAGTGAACTGGCACATTTCAACACTAATGCTAGGAGACTATCTGTACTCAACACAAAAACCGTTCCTAAGTGATATGTAATAGCCAATATAAAAAAGAACAGAATAACATCTTTTTGCTTCATATGATGGGTCTGGAACAAGCAATGTCAATAAGTGAAGGTGTAGTCAATAACAATATATATATATATATATATATATATATATATATATATATATATATATATATATATATATATAAAATAAACAACACCAACATGTAGAATGTGTGACCGGTTTCGCTTTATTGCTTCCTCAGACTGAATTCAAACTGAATTCATTACCATTGTTTACGTCATTAAATATATTTTGTTTCTAAGTGATCAGTGATATAAACAATACGACAGAAACAAGATGACGTCATAGCTTACATTTTTAACCTAATTGTTTTATTCTTTAACAAATAATTAACATGGAAATATGCATATACAGTACAGATAAATGATATTTTAATACATACAAATACATAAAACTGGATCTTAAAGATACGTAAGTTACTATTGATAACTATATCAAAATTTATGAATAAATAGAGATAAACGGTTTTATTAATATTTTTGTTATATATAATGCTCATTTTTTTTTTAAATAATATATTATAACTTGATATATTATTGACGAATGTTCAATATTTCATCAGAGCTCAAATTATATAATAAAAAATATGGTGCGCATAATACGTATAATCATAAAATAAATAAGTATTTTATAAATAATTACTCATAATATCTTGAGAATTAATTTTAAAATGCCCTTTCATATTTAAAGAATTAGCAAACTTATTTTTATGATATTAGTTTATACTTTCACTAGTTAAGTTATTCTGTAAATTAGAATAATATAAAAATATTCTTAACTAGCTGTAAACAGGGGACATAACTCAAGAAAAGTATGATTAATGAATGTTGTATAGAGTTTTCGAATTTAGACCTTTTGGATATACCGTATTAAGACGATGAATCCAATAGGTTTCCTTTAGCAGACGTTCCATCTCAGAATCAGCCATAGGTTGAAAGGAGAAATCTTGCAAAGTATGGGAACTCCTGTTAAAATGTGAGGCAACATGAGATGAAAATGATTGATCGATATAATTTTTTTATGTCTGATCTATGTTGGTTCATACGTTTAGATATTTGTCGACTGGTTTGTCCAATATATTGGATGTCATATATATATATATATATATATATATATATATATATATATATATATATATATATATATATATATATATATATATATATATATATATATATATATATATATATATATATATATATATATATATATAATGATGTACTCCCACTGATAAATGAACCAGCTAGAAACTAGAAAAATCCGAGCGAGATGTAAGACTCTTCATCTGTATGATGAACGTATGAAACACAGGCCAAATGTACGGTTTCAAAGTATTATCAAATCTATAATAATAATAATAATAATAATAATAATAATAATAATAAGAAGAAGAAGAAGAAGAAGAAGAAGAAGAAGAAGAAGCACGTATTTTGAGAAAGAGGGAAAGAATGAATGAACGGATTCTGGAAGAGCTGCTATACCAAAATAAATAACGGGTACGATGCAAGCATTTTGGCATTATTCTTGCGATCAATTTTTATTTTAATGGGATTCTTTCGATATTTTTCAGTGCCGACAATATGAATTATGGCAACATGTTATAATATACCTTATTACTGATATAAACTACTATTGTGTTAATGTAAAAAAGTACAAGGTTAATTTCTCTGAGTCAAAATGCAAAATGTCATAGTTTCTTCCAGGGAAATATATCAGATTATTTAATGAAAACTTGCGAAATTTCAGATCAACGGAAAAAAAATGTACAAAATCTTTAAGGCAACAGCTCAATCTTTCATCTAAATTAGGGGCTGTCATACAAAGATATTTGACGTGTTTGTTTTTAAGTTGTGCGGTTTTCGGAAAATTTTCGAATATTTCCGCTTTTAAACATGTACACTTTTTACTAGTTTTTGTTCTGTGCATAAAAACGACCTAATTGAATAAATCAATAATCATACTCACTTAAATTTTACTTTCTCAAGAAAATCTGAAATTCAGATCATTTGATTTCAACAATACATCTTGGTTTATTATTAACTTTATCATTCAGCATTTAATGAGTTCGATTTTTTTTGTAAATTAGCTTCTTTTGAACAAACGATTCGTTTCATATCATAGTCTAATCTTCTTGATTTATCCATTCTTAGAAATTCAAAGCACGTAAGACAAAACCCATAGTGTGTCTTGAATGGCTTTGCGTGTCTACACGTTTACGTTCGACTCCAACAACGGACGCCAGCGTCCAATTTCGATCCAGATGAGAGAGATTATGTATCAACTTACAGCGTTAAACCGGAGTAATCTTGCTCAATATTTTTAAACTGGGGTGTATGTATTCTTCAGTAATGCTATGGTACATATGAAAAATATTGACCTCCTTCGAGTGCTAGTTTTGTACACATAAGCGTCAACTACGGTAGTGAATCGAACAATTGTAATCTATCTCATTTGGAAAATCCCTGCACTATTTTCCCCAATAAAGACAGTCCGAACGACTCGTATCTTGTCTAATACTTCCGTTATTGACTCCCGCGGAGACGATGGGTCCCCACTTCCGGCAGATAACGCCAAGCATCATTACGTGAATTCCTAATAATCCATATGGGGAAAGGTGGCTTGCTAACGGTATATAAAGCTTCAAAATCATTAGTTTATATCTTTGGTCCGGAAACAAGTAACCCAGTCGACCATTCTTCCTGGAACGAAGAAGTAATAACAACTCTGTACAGAGAAAGCATATTTATTTTATGTGACGACGTAATGTCCACTTTCAGATTAAATGGAAAAGTGAATCTGAATAAGATATTCTTTTAAATCTAACGTTTTTTTTTTATTCTCCGAAACTTAACTTGTGCATTCTCATTCAGGATATGACACAAATGCAGATGTTGTTGTTTGGGGGTTTTACGCCATTTCTCAGCGCAAGATAGGTTATACATGGCGGCCAGTAGAACTGGTGGAGAAAGAACACGAGAAGCAACTTGTAGCTTTCTCACATACCCACATTGGCCGAGCCCGAGACTCGAACCCACAGAGAGAGAGAGAGAGAGAGAGATCGGTAAAGGTGATCGCTTTAGATCACTTGACCCCCCCCCCTTCAAGGGCCCCTATAGATATTGAGAGTTGTGCATCTAATAAACAGTGTAATATAATTGAAATAAGCATTTTCAGGGTCGTTCATATGATCGCGCGTAGATATAATTCATAATGTCATCATTAAATTCTGCATACGATTGTGAATAGTATAAACACGTTCTATTGAATAATTGCAATAAAAAAGACGTAAATAGTGGTTGAAAACTGACAAATAAAAAAAAAAAAGTCCTGAACTTCAGGGTATGCACAATAAATAATTTTGTAATGATATAATAAAAGCAATGTTGCTTAGAGATAATATCTCGACGGTACCAATTTTTACCTGCCGATAATGCGGTTGATGATGTGTATCTAAGCCATATTGTGGTTTCAATAGCAAATATTTCATTCATGACAATTTAATTTCATGGAAAACCCGAGTATAAATGATGATCACATTGTATCAGTCCTTCTTTATTGATTTATATTTACACCGATTCCGTCCTTGCAAAGGCTGACGTCACGCCTACTGCCATAAAAGGTGAAATTGACAACGTTTGATCTGCCAGATTCACTGCGAACTACTTTATTAGTTTCCCCCGGAAGTCGAATCAATTATTCCGCTGAAGACGCAAATCGCAGATAATAAAGTGAACCGCTTCACCAATCAAATATTGACAGCTATGATTGGAAACTAAAGACCAGAGCACACTTTTAGGGATTTAATATCTGTAATTAAGCCTAGGATGTCACGCGAAAAATATCATTTAACTGTTTAAATAAGCCAAGCGACATCCTCAATATGAGCGAGACATCACCAATAAATCTTCCTTCCACAATAGCAAATCCGATTTAGCCAATAAGTAAACAATAGCGTATGCTTCGTGGCCGATTTGGATCCAGATTTTCCCCTTATCTTTGAAATCAAGAGCTTGTAAATCGGCGGTCCACTTGCCTGGGTAATTAGGAATTTAAACAAAACAGCTCAATCATTACATTATGTATGAGTGTCATGTTTAGTCTGGTCAGAGCAATTAATGTTTCCACTTTCAGAAATGTCTTGACTCAAACTTATTCCCTTCAAAATTTAAAATTATCATAGTCGTCGGAAAATTTTCAGAAACACTCTGAAGACTAAAAATTCTCTACAGAGAAATATATTACCTTATACAAAGTAATACGGGATGGCAAAGAAAAGAACACTTGTAATTCGAGAAATACTTTTTTTAAGATATTTTTTAATTAAAAATAGATTTTAATTCGCTTAAGAGAACATAACCATTCCTTTTGTCTCGATTGTTTTAACGGCACATTTATAAATAGGAGATAAGTACTTTTCCCTAAGACACTCCATGGCAGCCGAATCGGGCTTGGCAGATGGGGTATCAAACCTACCACCATTGGATTGCGAGTCTGGCGCTCTGCCAACTGAGCTACTACAGCTCCCCACATATTTACCCAAATCATATTGCGAATTTTTCTGCCAACAGTGTGAATGAAGCTTGGCATAAAAACATATTTTGTACAATTACCACGATGTTAGTAGAACTGGAGACGTCTTTTTGAACGAAAAAGGAGAATTAGCTGAAGCAAACTTCATGAAGAAAAAAAAAAAAAAAAACGATTAAAAATAGGTCAAGGACTTTCTTGGTTATTAAGATGTATGAATGTAACTGAATAGATATTATGCCAGGTTTATGGTTGACGGATGTAGCATGGAGAGGTTGTATCATTAGTATAACGTATTGCCCACTGACTCAGCTCTCCACTGCGATCACGAGGATGTACAATATGCCCATTTATGGAGCGCCACGACTGTCTTATGTCCTTCGTCCTTTTGAAAGATACAGTGCGAGGTACTGCATATAATGACGAAACCACCGCATATAATGTCAAAAGTACCCATTGATAATAAGCGAACCACAGCATACTGTTACGTGTAGACTCGTACAAAAGTAACAAAAGAAAAGAGTGAAGTCAACAAGCTATATAAATTTAACAAAATAATTTATTTCCCTAGAAAACAAGGTAAAAATATGAATAAGGACTTACGGTTTGTTAATCTAATCCAAAAATTAATCCTAGAATTCAAAAAAATAAGTCCTATCACTAAAAGTTCTAATTGAATCCAAGTTCGACTCTCGATGAAGTTCCAATATCGAAGGCGATGACGTTCTCTATAACCATTTTGTGTTGATGTGTCAACAGTTCCTTGTTGAGTCACCAAGAATATAATTCAGGCTTTTGAATTCCGAATACATTTTAGTAAATGTCTTTGTCCAAGAATTTCGATGAAGAAAAGTATTTTCCAGGGTTTATAAATTATTTTAAATAAAAAACTCAATTCAAATGGCAACAACAGGAATACCTTTCGGCCTGAAGGAATAATTTACGACTGACTCATAAACACTGAGATTAAGAATTAAACCCAACTAAAACGTCATTTCAGACCCGCGTGATGGGTCACGTGATCACTCACTACAAGTTAATTAGCACGTAGGCTAGAATAGCCCTATCTAAGAATCTGATTCCACACTGGAAATGAATTTAAAAATAAAACTGTTTGCAACAGAGCTGAACATGACCTTGGTAATAACCAATCATTTTCACTTAGTGTTTACAAAATCGGAACCAAGGTCAAGAACTAGGTCAGCTAAAAATACAATGTAGCAATCATTTTGCGTTCTAATCAGACTAAAAGAACTGAACTAAATTTACTGGGGAAAATGTCAAATCCAGTAAAAATATTATCCTTACAATAAAATGTAATAAAACAAAAATAAAATAAAAGAAATTTAAAACTAACACACAAATAATTTGATTACATATACGTAACAATACAATGGTAAAATCAACGCATGTAATTATTAATCCACCAAATATAACAAGGACTAACGATATAAGACAGTCGTGGCTTTCCATACCTGTTGCTCACACCTGCATGTCATGAGAGGCGACTAATGGAGTATGAACCTTCAAAGATTCGTTATAATGAAGACCATTTATTCCAGTGGCGTAGGAAGAAATTCCGACCCCCTGCCACAAAGCAAAACTTTATTTTGGTGCCCCCCTTCCGTTCTTTGAAGGGAACTTGGGGCCCCCATTTGGCCTGATCCCCCTCCCTCGTCTACCAGACCCGTCCGGCTTGCTCGGGTGATTGCTACAATTCTGCTATATTCATTTTAACTTTGTTACATAATCTTACTAATATAACGTATTTTATTATGAGACTGAACTACAGACCGCTCCAGTGTAGGCCAGTGGTCAGAGCGTACGAATCGGATGCAGGAGGTCGCGGCTTCGATCCCCAGCCGAGTCATACCAAATACTTATAAAAATGGTACTAGCAGCTGCCTCGATTGGCGCTCAGCATTAAGAGGATAATGTTAGGACTGGTCGGCCTGGTGTCAGGATAATATGACTGGGTGGGACGTCATGATTCATGTCTGCGGCATGATGCCCCAGTGCTAGACATGACTATAAACTACTACACTGCAGACATCGTGGCTATATGGCTGAAAAATTGTTAAAGCTACGTTAAAACTCCAAATCTCTCTCTCTCTCTCTCTCTCACACACACACACACACACACACACACACACACACACACGCACACACACACACGCACACACACACTGAACTAAATATTCGTTGGAGTTCTGGATGACTGTCTACTGAATGTGGTATCTTCTATATGGGAATTCTCTGTGGTGAGTATCTAATGACGTAATTCTCTGTGGTGAGTATCTACTGAATGGGAATCTACTGAATAGGAATTCTCTGTGCTAGGTATCCTACGGAATGAGAATTCTCTGTGCTGGGAATCCTATGGAATGAAAACTATCACGGGGTATTATAAACCAATTGAATCACTTCATTTAGTTTTAAGAAAACTATATGGATTCTATATGGATTCTATGTTATTACATAAGAGGCGTAATATGAAAGAATTGCGAATTCTTGACATAAGAAATTACATGTATGTATTTTATCTTCTCAGTGGGGTAATGAAGTGTTCGATATATGTTTCTCGTTTCGTGGAAATTTAAAAGCGTCAAGTTCCGTCTTAACGTGTTAACGTGGTAGCTTAAATTGCTGTTGTTATGTTGTGGTTTACCGCAATTTCTCAACACATGATGGGCAATACATGGCGGCAGTTTCACTGGTGGAGAAATAACCCGTGAATAACCTGGTTAAGTATCATCGACCCACGGAAAGGTACTGGCAAGCTTTTTCACATACCCATTTTGGCCCAGCCCGAAACTCGACCTCGCGCGGAATCAGGTCAAGTGTTGGGATGAGGCTTTTCAAACATTTCAAAAGGGCCCTGACTTTCCTCGAAAGAGTACCAAAGCAGAAGTCCATGTGTCTATTTACTCAATGTGTGCATAATACCCAATAAACGTGCGCAATATAAAACAATCGTCAAATTTCATGTAACAAGTGTATGTCAGCTTGTTTGTGCGTATGTACTTTTTAGTGGGGGTGGGTGGGTGTTCCGGAAACCCCGGACTCGATCGTCAGTGATTTGCAAAGAAGGGCGCTTTAGATCTCTCGACTACCCGGAATCCCTCTTTAGCTTAAGTGCGCATATTCCTATATTCGATCATTATAAGAAATAAAGACTGCGAATTTCAACGATGTCAGTGTTACATTTTAAAATGAATATCTTCTCCTACAGGTCATGAAGTACGTGTAGAGAAGCTAAATAAGAGCCAGTGTTATACTGATGTAGCAAGGCAACCAAAATGTATACACTATATAGATTCCTTTATAAATGTATACAATATAAAGATTCCTTTATAAATATTATTCATCGTCAGGTGTGACTTCCCTTTCTCAAGATGAGTGGGAAGACGTATAAGTGGGAGGTGTCCTTGTATGATTCAGGGTCGTGGGAACCATGAGCGATATGGAAAGATTAACACTAATTAGGCCCCATCCACTCAATATGCAACGGTTGCTTCATCGCTGTCTTCCGCTCAGGACACTTACAGTGTCACTCACGTAGTCTCCATTACTGCTGCTGCTTCTTCTGCCTCGCCTCTTCTAAATGGATGCTAGAAAACCATTGACTACAGTCCTTCGTTGCCATTCTGTAATTAATGGAGATTGCATCAGCTAGGTTACACAATTTCGACACAGCTCCGACCGCTCTGGCGTCCTATGTGGTTAGAGCGTCCGCCTTGGATGCGGGAGGTGGCGGGTTCGAACCCCAGCCGAGTCATACCAAAGATTTATTTTAAAAATGGTACTAGCAGCTGCCTCGATTGGCGCTCAGCATTAAGAGGATAATGTTAGGACTGGTCGGCCTGGTGTCGGGATAATGTGACTGGGTGGGACATAATGCCACATGTCTGCGGCATGATGCCCCATTGCTAGACATCACTATAAACTGCCACATGACTGAATATTGTTAAAGCTACGTTAAAAATCCAAATCACACCAAAACACACACACACACACGCACGCACGCACACACACATACACACACACATTTAAGGTCCAGAAGTTTCATATGTACTTCAGTAGTTGCTCAAGACGTTTGTATATGTGTAGGTGTGCACGTGAGTAGGTGTGCACGTGCGTAGGTGTGCACGTGTGTATTTCTTAGGGCGGGTCAGCATACCTAAGTAAGATCACGGGCCTTTTGAAGAATAATTTAATACAGAAAAGTTGGCACGCAATTTATAGGTGAGTTGGGGTGCAAAAAATATCATCAATTATTTCGGTGCCATGCAAAATATTTTTACAAATCCTAACTTGACTAAACGAATGACTGTTAATAATCATCCGTCCGCCATGGTAGTATGCGCTTTACGTGCGGTAGTTTCGAAGTAATCCAATAGAAATCACTGTTGACACAACATGAGAAAATTCAGTGTGACGCCATTTCCAATGTCATGGTGACGTGACCGCTGCGCTGACTATTTAAATCCAAAATGTTTTTTAAAAAAGAAAAATATTTATGAACAGTGCAATCTTTCCTTATTTACAGATCTAAGCGTTCATTTTTTTTTTCTCAGATATTCTGACATTTTCTTACTACAGTGATAGAATTTCAAAGGCATGTGATAAAATTATATAAAACATATCGGAGGTCAGATTACAAAAATCCTGGGAAAGGATAAAAGTACCAATGAATGTTTCAATAATGTCATTGGCAATTTTACGCTATAATAAAAATTAATATCATTAAAAAGATCGTATACTCAATCTAATGCGACACGGGAGAACTTATAAATCTCTGACGACAAAACGTATGCTTAACAATGATAAATTCTTAAATTGACTCTTAAAAACAAAACGTCAAGACTGGGTTTGAGTGTTTATGAAATTAAGACCACAAATTTATTATATATATATATATATATATATATATATATATATATATAGAGAG